>WBNM01025987.1:33596-90676 GCA_013399055.1 Ramphastos sulfuratus | reverse complement strand
AAAAAAAAAAAAATCCAAACAAAAAAAACGAAGAGGAAAAAAAGTGACCACAAAAGCATGGAAAGAAATTCATGTTGAAAAGATGCCAGTGAGGGGAAAAAAGGAATACCATAACTGTAATCCCTCTGTGGGTCATTTCTTTCAAACAAGCTGTGACAAATACTTGTGGTATCTGAAGACAAAGGAAGAATGTTTCCAAGTATTTGTTTTATTCTAGTTTATGAATAACTGTTCAGAACCCCCCTTTACTTTCTTATTCTTCTTTGCCACTCTATATTGTTATGACAAGACAGACATAGTGGGGAATCACCAGGATCTTCCAGTACCTTTCTGTTACTAGGCTTTGTTACAATAGATCCGTATGAGTGTCTTCAGCTTTTACTTCTGGCACACATGTGGTTTAAGTGTTTCACGTGGCCTCTCTCTCAAGGTTTGAATTTGGTCTTTGGTTAGGTAGACTTCTGTTCCTAATCAAAGTTTTATTTTAGTAAGGGCTAACAAATGGATGAGTCACAAATATCTTTGCCATGCATTTGCTGTGTGGTGCTTGTTAACATGTTACAGTGAAATGCACAGAAGCCAAGCACTGACGCTGCTCCACAGTAAAAGCAATAGCAGAAAGCTTTTCAACTTTAAAACACCCCATGACACTTTCATAATGTAGAACTTTTTTTGTGTGATTGTGCTGACATTTTCTACTTTTTTTTTTCCCCCCGATGTGTTAAATAAGGTTGAATGTTGCTGCAGGATGAATAACTGTGGGTATCATCTCAAGAAGTGATCTCTGCAGAGACAGGCCCCAGAATATTGACTGATTTCTGTAATTACCTCTGGTTATTACAGCTGAGTTGCTCAGAAGAGAGCACACAACAAATATCCACAGCATTTGGAATGCGTGTAAAGTCTGACTTTTTATTTTTGGTACTTAGCTGGGCTATGAGGAATTTTGGGGAGAGGAAGGTGGAAAAACCCCCTTATGCCATGCTTTAAGCCTTCATTAACAAAGAACTTTACTCAAGGAGAAGATGTTAATAAGTAATGAAACAAAGGCTCCGTTATTGAGATTAAATGTGCATTTGTCTGAGTACAAAGTTCGTGTTGCAAAGTGCAGCTGTGTCTCTGCCCACAACCCTGTAGCAGCCCCAGAGCCCTGAGTTCAAAGTCTGCTGCTTTCCTGTCACAGAGCTGACCGGGGCAGGGTCTGACCAAAGTTCAGAGTTCAGTGTCTGAAGGCTTGCTGGCTCTGTCTGCTGTGCTATCTGACGCATAGGGGATAAGCAGTAGTTGGCTTAAGATTGCAAGTACAAACAAGAAAAACTTCCCGTTCTCTTTTCTGATGTGTCAAATCTCATTAAAGAAGGAACATTTTGGAAGGAGTCACTGAACTGTTTAAAAATAATGTGCTGTATAATAGAGTGACCTAACCAAACCCCACTGAAGGAACAGACTAGTAGAATGATGCATGTAGGGAAGAGCACCTGTTTGTGTTCTCCTTCCTCCTGAGATTGATTTCAATGAGGAAGAATGAACTAATTCTCTATATACAAAGAGATAAAATGGATCTCTTTTTTTTTTTTAAAGAAAAGGGGAAGGAAAAAAAAAGGCAGAAAAGCTAGTCCATGTGTTTCTTTTGTGTCATGGTAACAGCGTTCCACACTGCAGGGGTGAAAAGAACTTAATGTGTCTGGATACTGTGTTTTCAAATCCTCCTTTTTCTCCTCCTTCAAAGGCTTTTTACGAAGCTATCCCAAAGTTTCTTATTCAGAAAGGCTGCAAACCCCACCTGTGCAGCTTTTTTGATTAGCTGTGGTCATATCAAAGTCTGCTGTACCCAAACACAGACCCTGAGTGAGAATAGAGATTGATGGCTGAGAGCAAAGGCTGGTACAAACACCCTTGGAGGAATCTATATTTCAGGTAACGCTGTAGCAGTAGTACAGACAAAGTTTCCTATCCGTTGCCACATCCTTTCTCAAGGAAAGGATTGCAAACCATGGGTGGTAAAGCAAGTTATCAGTGCTCAGTGCCCACAGCATGCTGCAGTTCTAAGCAGACTGCTGTCATCTCACTTCACTGAAAAGAAGATGGATGTACAGAAAACTTTCTCAGACATCAGAGGTGTACCCTGTTTGTATCACAGCTTCTATTTCTCTGGGTTCAGTACATTTAATCATTGAGAGTCACAATTAAAAACAGTATGTAAGGACTGTAACAACCAAAAATGAGTTCTGAACCAAAAAATGTGTGTGCTTAGATATGATGACTTTTCTTCTTCCTGCAAACATTAATGAGTCCATCAAACACTAGAGAAGCCCTCCTCTGGTGAATTAGTCTTAGGCTTTGGTTACTACCCCAGGTATAACCTTCTGCTTCTGATCAATGGACTTAGAAGCTAATAGAGCTAAAAAAAAGAAAGAAAGGGGGGAAAATGCAACAAACCAACAAAAAACCCCAACAAAACAAAAGCCCTAACAACAAACAAAAGACACAAAAGAACAACAACATAACTAAAGGTAGCTAAGGTCTAAAGATCCAAAATAATGTGTTCCAAGGGCTGAGTTCTTCCTGGGAGAATGCAGGGAAGGAGAAATAACAGAAACTGCATCTCTGATGTTCCATTTCTGTCCTGGACTGTGGAAATTCAGTATTCAGTTGTTTGTTTGTTTGTTCGTTTGTTACTCTTTACTGTCTCCATGCAACCACTGTAATAACCAGATAAAGTCACTAAGACTAGTAGTAAGTAATTACACTGGCAGTCCATGTGCAGAATTAGTTAATTTTGTCTGCACTGATGCAAATCCCTGGCATAGCAGCTGTTGATCCCACTGCTGAAATTCCACCTGAGTCCCTGGCATCTCTGCTACACTGATTGTACCTGGCCTTTAATTCTTTGTCTCCCAAGAAACTCTGACTACTGCCACTACTCTCCCCAGCACTGCAGGCTACTGAAAACATGTAAAAGGTGAGGAGAAGATGATTAGATTAATAGGTGAAAAACATCTACATTGCTTACAGCAGAAGTCCTTCAGATGATATGAGTAGTAACTACAGATTTGAGCCTTGGCTGGCCTTGTGCAAAAATATTGTCCTGTCAAGTTATTACCTACTGTGTGCAGTGAGTTTCCTTCATTCTTTTTTTCTTGGCATTGACCACACTATTAATAATAATGTTATTGTAGGGGAAGCTGTAATGGAAGGAAAGAAAAGAGTCCCTACAGACTATAGTGGTTAGTAAGGTTGCACTGGCTAAGGTTGTAGGCTGAAATTCAGGTACATAGTCCAAACCAAGCAAAACAGGAACTTGGACCAGTTTTGCAAGGTAGCAACAGTTCTAGCTGTGGGCTCTGATAAAGTAGTGAATGTTTGTATTACTCTCTCTTGCCTTCCCATTCCCCCATTTTTGTGTGAGTCTTCTGTGCCCATGTCACCTGGCCTCAGTTAGAAATAGAAGAATAAACAGGAAAATTACTTGCAGGTCAATTTTTGGACCCTTTCTCTTTCTCCTATCCCTTTCCCTTTCCCTTTCCCTTTCCCTTTCCCTTTCCCTTTCCCTTTTCCTTTCCCTTTCCCTTTCCCTTTCCCTTTCCCTGTCTGGCTGTATCTGCTTTTGTTTAAAATTGCTTATTTTCTCAGCAGATAGTTTGAAAATCAACAACCTGTGGTCTCCCTGAACCAAGAATCAGATCCCAGAGTGGACTTGTGCTGGTACCATTTGGCTGCAGACCTACTGGGATCCTAGTATTGAGAAAGGCCTAACATGTAAGTAAAAATCAGCATCTATTCAATAGGCCAAGGCCCTTAAAGAAGAAGAGTATCATTGCTATCTACTTCTCTCTGAAAAAATAAAATGGCAGGAAAAGGGTGTGTGCATTCAGATATGAATTGCAGGATTTTGTTATCTTCAAACTAATATCTTTCCTCTAAGAATGTGTGCCTGTGAATTCTTTTCTTCCCAGTTTACCCACTCCCCAGCCCCTGTTTTCAAACCCCTTCAGCTAAGGCTATTGACAAGGCCCTCTTCCCATCTAGCTTTCCTCTTCTCATTCAAATTCAGATGTCTTAAGAAAACACAGAGGAATTTCATTTGGCAAGAATACTGGAAGAAAACCAGCAAGAATAGTCCAAAATATCATTGGCACAGATGCCCTTGGGCTGGAGTTTTTTATTTATTTTTGATTGTTCTTTTGGTTTTGATCTCCATTTCACAGTTCTTCTTTTCTGCATATATTTTTCAGTTTTGTCCACACTGGAGTGGTAGAGTAAGACCATTTGTCTGCAGCTAAAGTTAAGGCAGTAACTTAGGGGTATAGTTAAGGCAAACCCTCTGCCACTTAGAATCATAGAATGGTAAGGTTGGAAGGGACCTCAAAGATCATCTAGTTCCAACCCCCTGCCATAGGCAGGGACACCTCCCACTAGTACAGGTCACTCAAGGCCTCATCCAACCTGGCCTTGAACACCTCCAGGGAGAGAGCAGCCACAACCTCCCTGGGCAACCTGTTCCAGTGTCTCACCACCCTCACTGTAAAGAACTTCCTCCTAACATCCAGTCTAAATCTTCCCTCTGACAGTTTAAACCCATTGCCCCTAGTCCTGTCATTGCAAGACCTTGTAAATAGTGCCTCCCCAGCCTTCCTGTAGGCCCCCTTCAGATACTGGAAGGCTACTATAAGGTCTCCTGGAAGCCTTCTCTTCTCCAGGCTGAAGAGCTTCTTGCTTCTTCCTTCTTTCTAACGCAGGCTGTGTTATATCAGTAAAAAGGTGCCTGTACAGATACTTACAATGCTCTGTAAAGAAAGTTGCCATCTATTATTTGATGTCATATTTCTACAGTAAAGCTGCTGGCTTACCAAGACTTTTCATGATAGAATTACTTCATTTTAAAAATCATATTTCAAACAAAACCAAACATTTACTGGTACTGGTACTGGGTAAATGTTAAAAGCAGAAGGGGTCTCTCGGTAGCTCACTGACTTTTTTTTTTTTTTTTGGTTGGTAATAAGGAAACTAGTACACCTTAGAGTGGTGAAATACTTCATTACAAAATTAGAAGAAAATAGTGAATGAAAATAAAGTCATTTTTATAGATACACATACATTTGCAATGTAAGGACTTAAACAAACTTCTTCAAAAGAGTTATTCAAACAGTACTGTTTCTTTTTCATCTTCCATCCAGGTTAAATTTTTCACTGGCAAGAATATAGTTTTTTTACACTTTGGTTCTATAGCATGCCTTACCCTATGTAAAATAATGATTGAATGTTTCCTTTTCTAAGGAAAAAAAAAAGAGTAAAATAATCAAAGTTGCCTACAACCTGTTAATTACAGCATAATATTGGTGAAAAGTTAAAATCATTATTATTAAAGGGCCTTATTCCTTTTAGTCTTTCTGTCTGACGTGAGATTTCTTGTGAGAATGCAGATTTGTATTGCCTCTGTGTTAAGTGGAAGTTCTGCATGACCTCATCTGTTATCTGGGTCTGAGTCCTGATTTGCTGTACTTAAGGACAGATCTCTGTGGTTTATTGTGGAGATGCTGATTTAAAATTCAGAGTTCAGATGGTGATAGAAGCTTTTGGTCTGCTGGGATCTCAATTCTCAAAGAAAGTCTCAATGAACTACTACCTAAGGTGGGACTGATTTAAACATTGAATGACATTTTGATAAACAGACCTAGAAGGATCTTCAAGAGTTAACACAGGATTTATTTTTTGATAGTGTTTCTTTCATCTTATTCTTCCTTCCTGTAAGTCACTCTCACATGCTGGGATCCTTTGTTCCTCCTCTTGTTCACCAAAGTGCTCCCTCTGCTTGACTATCAATACAGACACGTAGTTTTCATCTGTGGAGAATTTTCTAACTTTTTACTCATAACTGAAGATTGATGTGCTAAGTTCAGCTCAGTGAATTACATGACAAATCTGCAGCAATGCAGACGCCATCAGGGAGACAGAGAGACTGCCTGTCTGTCTTGCCAAGTATCTCAGCAACCCTAGGACAGAATCAGCTTTCTGATGCACAGCGTATGTGACAATCAGATGTGCTGACTTTGTGATACATATTTGATATCAACGTGTGAAAAATTCTCATTAAAAACTCTGTTTCTGAATGAGAGATTGATGCAGCTGGGTATATACTGTGCTTCAAATCCATTGGAGAAGGAGAGGGAAGGGAAAACACTAGAGTATTTTAGCATGTTGCCAGCTGTGCTGGTGAGCAGTGTGAAGATTACAAAAGGATCCAGTGTGTTCCTCACAGCTTGTAAGGTGCGTGCCTGCATGTGTAGGGTATGTTTCATAATGCAACTCAAACAATCAATAATTAGCTTTTGCTTACTTATGTGAATTGAACTTACACCCATACATTATTTTGATATATTTAGACAGATTTCAAGACTTTGTGCTGGGTTTTTTTATGCTGAATATGTAATATAACCATGCTTTTATTTCCTGTGTTCACAAGCAAAGTTGCTTCCTTCTAGGCAGATGAATTGTTTACTTTTCAGACAAAATAAAAATGTGCTATTTGAAAATATATTATAGCATGGTCTGGTCTGGCAGGGAGACTGGCAGGTACACATTATATGAACAATAAGTGTTCAAATATATTGCTACAGCTAAAATAGCATTTGCTGAAATGTGTATAGAAGTCTCTGAGAATGCATAGAAGATTTAAAAATGCCCAAGTTTTTTATTCATATCCCATTTAGATAGCTCATTTTAAATTAAGAGTGAAATTGTTTTGACTTTCTTGCTTTCAGCAGTTGCTATTAGCTGAAGAAGTGAAGAGAAGGTTAAAAAAAAAAGGTTATATTCAGTGACATTTTAAGATGTATTTTCCCTTCTTTTTGGAGAAAAGATCCTTGAATTAAATCTAAGACAACTGATTTTTCATGGATTTCATCTGAGGCACAAGCTTTAGGTCAATGAGACTTTGATTTCTTTTTCAAAATACCAAATCAATTTATGTGAGGATAGAGTCTAAGTTTTAATTTTTTATCTCATTTTTCTCTCTCTGATATGTTTTCTGAATGGAGTTTTGTAGTTTGGAATATTAGTGATGCAGGGCTTGCTTACTTTGACTGGTATCAGTAGCCAGTTACAGGCTGTGCGTGACTGCCACAGTGAAACGAAGCTGGTGGGCAGGAGGGCACACCCATGAAAGAGAAGAAAAATCCTGGAACAGCAGCTTAGGAAATTAGCCAGCCATCTTCCTTGTCATAACATGATGCTGGCAAAAAGACTTTAATTCCTACATCTCTTCATTTCGGTATCTTCTGTGGAATTCAGCAGGTGCCTCTGGGTCCACCTTCTATAACGTAGTGTCAATGTTTTCACAAAACTAAACAGATAACAACCCTCAAAATGCTATCTGTATGCAAAAGGAATATATGTATTTAGTTTAATTTCTCCCCTTTTCATGTTATAAAGGTTGTTTTCACATGAGAAAGATAAAAATGATGTGGTTTAAGCATCTTGTCTCTAATTGTCATCATATTTTGCTTTTCTGAATCTACATGCCATTCATTTCCCTACTTTGCCATTGAGCTTTGTGCCAAGATGCTAATGTAAAGAAGGTAGTTCTGAAAAAAACCCTGTATTTCCTAAGCATCAGCTCAGTGAATCTCCCTTTATAGCTGCAAATCCATTTCAGATATTCAGATTTTAACCAAAGCTATAGGGCAAAACTCTTCTGTTGCACAAAAAAAGGAAAAAAAAAAAAAAAAGCCAAGGGACATTTAATGATCAAGCAGAGATGATAGGACCTTGGCATATGAAAAAAAACCTGATGCAGTAAATCAAAGGAGGCTGTCTTGAGTGTAGTAATATTTTTATGCTAATAAATTAGTGTCATAAGTGATTTGTCAATAAGATGTAGAATATGCTATGAAGGAAGTCAGACATTATTTTTCTTTCAAGTAGAAAAATAGGGTGAGGTCATAGTAAAATTCTCAACAATTTTTTCTAAGAAAGATGTTGGTGGTCTGACCCACTGCACAATAGTTGCATATTTAAATTCTTATGTGTATAAGATATCTTATGTATATAAGTTACATTTAATGGTTTAGAAGAGTTTAATAACAATTGTTATGCTAAGGAGCTGCATGGCCATAGTGAGCATGCAGTCCAGCAATGTGCAGCACTTCCAAAGCAGTGGCTCCAAAACTTGCTTGAGAAAAGCTTTACCAAGGGTAAGATAGGAAGAAGGTAGGGTGGGGAGAGGCTTATGGCTCATTTCACCTTTCTTCACACAGACAGGCATCTCATAGCTGCCATTTTCAATGAGAACTGCATGCCCAAATAACAGAGATGGTAATGGCTGTCCATCACAACACATACCAAACCGTGCCTGTGCCTCAGTAACATTAATCTCATGTTAACGTCATGCAGACAAGAATTCTTGGCCCACAGCCATGCACAAACCAGATGTGCTGTTTAAAGGGATGTGAGTCACCAGTCCCCAGGAAGTAAAGCAGGAAGGAATTTGAACCTGGGTCTGTGACTGTATCAGGACCAGTACAGTTTCATAGCTTCATCAGTGACATAGATAATGGGATCAAATATACCCTCAGCAAGTTAGCAGGTGACACCAAGCTGAGGTGTGGCTGACACACTGGACAGAAGGGATGTCATCCAGAGGGACCTTGACAGGCTTGAGAAACAAGCCTCTGTGAACCTCATGCGGTTCAACAAGGCCAAGTACAAAGTCCTGCACACAGTTCATGGCAGACTCTGGTATGGTGGAATGAAAAAGTTTAAACAGGCATAAGGAGAAGGACTCGGGAATACTGGTGGGTGAAAAGCTGCACGTCAGCTGGCAATGTGCACTCACAGCCCAGAAGGCCAACTGTATCCTCCATTGCATCAAAAGATGCATGGCCAGTAGGTCAAGTGAAGTTCATTCCACCCTTCTACTCACAGATTCACAGGTTACATCAGGTTGGAAGGGACCCTCAAAGGTCCTCTTGTCCAGCCCCCCCTGCAGTGAAGAGGGACACTAGATCAGGCACAGAGCCACATCAAGTCTGATCTTTAATGTCTCTAGGGATGGGGCCTCAACCACTTTTCTGGGCAACCTGTTCCAGTATTTTACCACCCTCATTGTAAAGAACTTCCTCCTTATGTCTCAACTGAATCTACCCTGCTCCAGTTTAAAAACATTGCCCCTTGTCCTATCATTAAACAGTCTAAACAGTCCTGCCCCAGCCTTCCTAGGTAGGTTCACTTCCTTCACTATATCACAACATGTAGCTATAAGGGTGCTGCAGAGCCTTCTTTTCTCCAGACTGAGTAGCCCAAATTCTTTCATCCTGTCTTCTCTAACTCTCTGATCATTTCTGTGGCCCTTCTCTGGACCCACTGTAATAGGTCCATTGTCTTTCATGTGCTGAGGACTACAGAGCTAAACACAGGGTACCAGGTATCCTATGAGGAAAGGCTGAAAGAGCTGCAGTTCTCAGTCTACAGAAAAGAAGGCTCCAGGAAGAATTTATTGCAGCCTTCCAATGCTTCAAGTGAGCTTATAAGAAAAATGAGGACAGACTTTTTAGCAGAGCCAATGGTTTTAAACTAAAAGAGGGGAGATTTAGTCTAGATAGAGGGAAGGAATTGTTGACAGTGAGGGTGGTGAAACACTGGAACAGGTTGCTCAGAGGTGGATGCCCCATCCCTGGAAACATTCAAGGTCAGGTTGAGCAGGGCTCTGAGCAACATAATCCTAGTTGAAGGCATGCCTACTCTTTGTAGGGACAGTTGGGATAGATGACATTTAAAGATCTCTTCCAACCCAAACTATTCTATGAGTCTGTGGTGGTGCACTAAAGGGTCCAGGCCACTCTTATATGACTCTGTTCCTGGGATGGTTGTCCCAGGCAGTCAGAGGATACTGCATCACTACTGCACCCAGGCAGTACTCTTTCATATTGGTCACTATGCCAGCCCTCAGAAAAGCCATCCTTCAGGCCACACTGTCAAGTATTCTCCTGAATACCAGCCCTTCCAACTCCAGTCACAGTTAATTCTGCCTTTGCTTGCCTTAAACACAGGTTTTTGTCTGTAGTCACTTCACTTCTATACTTCATCTGCCTGAATCTAGAAAACAGATGAAGCAGCTACATCTTCCCCTGAACCTGGTGTAGTCCAACACACTAAAGACACATTTGCTTTTCAATCTACTTTTTATATTCCCATCCCAATTAATTTTTTTCCACAAAGGATCTGCTGCGTTCCTTGACACAACCGCACTCATAAGGAAACACAGGACTTAAAGAGTCCCCGACTGTGCGGGCCTTAATTTCTCCTAGTCCTTGCACAAACTGTATGAAGATGAAGAGTTGCCCTCTCTTGTGTGGTGGTAGTCCAGTAAAGCAAAGGCACAATGAAGGTGTAAGTCCAAGGTAAAGAAAACTTTTCACTGGGGAAATCCAGGATTCGTTCTTTATCTTTGAATCTGTATTTGTTACACCAGGTCCTATTGTGTTCAACCTTCCTCTATTGCTGCTTCACGCATACAAAATTACAAGTGGGAGTCCAGTCCAACCATTTGGCATTGCTCTCTGTAGCAATGTTAGGAAGAAAGTCTAAGGAAGGTCAGAAGTTTACCAAAACTATAGAGAGCCATACTAGTGCAACTTTAATCTGTTTGTTTTAATTCATTCCTGCTTTGAACAGATTTGGAAGTTGCGTGTTAGTACCCAGTTAAAAGTAGTATTGCAGATGTCTGGAACTTGCTGGGTCAGCAGCAGCATAAAAGATAGCTTTGTAATCTGCCTAACATTTAAGATACTGACAAAATATTTTCCATCTCCAGCCAGTTTGGAAGGCTATAAGGCTGGCTTGTTTGCCATATTTTTCATGGAAAAAAAAATCTGCAGCTGCAATTATCTTCATGCAGCAAAATAGTCTTCCACTGGCACTTGTTTTACTACTCATTTGGATATTCTTGTAGATATGTGTAAAGTATGTGAATATTAATCTTTCTTATGCCAAGAGGCTTTTAACCTTTCCCCCTCGCTTTCAGGTCCTCAATATCTCTTCTCAAAATCACAGGCATCATAGAAGATTCAGCAGTGCTCCTCTCCTAGTTGGTTCTTCCACCACATCTTCAGCCCACATCCTGTCATAAAACTAATTGCAATTGTGATGCTAAAATGGAGATTTTTATATGTGCTCATTCTCTGCAAGAGTATGTCTACCATAGTTGTCTGCAGGGGTTGTGAGAAACGAGGGAGAAATCTCTCTGCTGGTAACTGTGCCTGCCAGCCAAAGCAGACCATGTATTGACCAGCACTGGGCTGGTAGATGGCTGTGCCATTTGCAGCATGATGAAAGCAAATATATACTGCATTTACCACTCACACAGATATACCAACTGGACTGAATGATCTTAGAGGTCTTTTCCAATCTGGTTAATTCTGTGATTCTGTGATTTTCACATTATCCTCTGTACTGCTAACCTGGGATAAGACCTCCTTCTGTAGAAGTTCTCTGCAGTTTGAACCCATTTCTAAGGGGTTAGGGACAGCACATCAGCCAGTGACTCCGAAGCAGGTCTTGAAGGCCAAAGCCCAGCGCATCCTTTTGCACATCACACTGCACATTTTCAGACCCACCTCTGCACTGTGCCCCACAATTGTAATTTCTTCTCATGGGTTTCTGATTTCAGCTCATGATTCGTGGGCAGATGCTTATTCCTATCTCTGGCTGATGACCCTTGGTTTGACTTTCTGCTTCCTGATTTTTGGCTATGAATACTCGGCTCCTTTCCCAGTTCTGGATATGTGCCCTAACCTTTGGGCTGAATAGCCTGTGCTCTCGTCTGTAATCCTAGAAGGCCACCAGGTCATCTGCAGTAGGCTATACTCTAATTTATTCAATAATAAATAAAATCTAGCAGATACATTGTAGGTTTGATTTTTTTTGTTTGGTTTGTTTTTTTTTATGACCACTGCAATTATTTATTTGTAACCTGGTCTTCTATTAGTGTTTTGCTAGATTGTTAAATGCAAACTTCTCCTTTCCATTATTTCTCTTATTGCACTTAATAACCATTCTTTCCTTGGGGAGAATATAATCATACCTCAGACAGTGGAGCAAGCAAAGAGAACTGTTAGCATATATACAAATTTCAAAGTGGTGGCTACAATTCCAATAAATTACACTAAAAAAAAGGCAGTAGTGTCAGATTATTGCAAACTTCCATTTAATTTTTATATGAAATTTTACAAACATTATTGATATACTGTACATATCATCTGCTTTTTCTTCTGGGAGTTCACGGTGTCATTCTATTACACATGATATAAGAGTGTAAACATACACTCAAATCTAGTCATTCAGACCTGTTACAGTCTCGTGACTGAAACTCAATGAAAACATGAGACATAAAGTTGACAAAGTATGAAGGAAAATTTCCAGATGAAATAGGAAGAATTGAAGCTTATAATGTGTGTTAATGTTCAGGTGGAAAAAGGGTCAGATTGCTTTGACAGGAGAATTAATGGAGAACGAATATAAAGCTGAGTGATACAATGAACTTAATCAGCTACAAGTAATATGGAATATGCAGTAATGTGGATCTGAGTTACCCACCCCTGCTTTTATATATACTACATATATTGTTTATGTACAAAGATTGTGTAACAGAGGCTATTATACACAAATGCTCAACCGAAAATAAAAATCACAAGATATGGCTGGATTTTGTTTACGTGTGCTTATCAGCAGTGCAGGGATAAAACCCTCCATATCAGTGCAGTGTTCTTGCTTTGTAATATTTTGATGGAGTTAGGTATCTAAAATCAAAGGAACAAATGATCCATCCGTCCTGCTTCTGTGACAAAATATGTGACAGTTGTAAATCTAGGAAAAGTGTAGTTGTTATTTTGCTTTAGCCTAAAAGCAAATTATATTATAGTCCACTGTTCATCATTGTTTCATAGAAATGTGAAGCTTCTTAGAGACATTTAGATTAAATTTTCTATTGCATTATATAAATATGCTTGCTAAACACATCTTCTTGTACCCTTTGACAAGAGGATCTGTCCTTCACTAGAGTAATTTTCATGGAAATACATATTTACTTATTTTCTTCCAAAGCAGTCTAGCGCAAATAAGAGATAGCAGGATGTTGTGGCATTTAGCCGACAGTGAATTGAGACTCTCCTTTGCTTAGTGTAAGTGAAGAGGATGATGGAAAAACCAAGTTCAGTGTAACGCTTCGGTTTGCTTCTTCCAAACTGATCATGCATGGTTTTATGTATTTTCATTAAACTATCAGTTTAGAGAAAGAAATCTGGTGAAATAAATTGCTTCTTCCACTTGTTCAGTTAAAATTTGTTGGTCTAAAAAGCTAGAGCAGAAGGCTAGTGCATAGCTTTCACATAAACTGAGAATATTTACCTGGTGTAAAGCTCTTTAATGGAACCGTCCTTGAACTTGTGTGACATTCACCACGTGTAATGACATCCCTTTTTTTTTTTTTTTTTACATGAATTAAAAATGGAAAGTACTTCCAGTACTTGGTAAGTACCAAGAAGTCAAATCCCTTGGTACCAGAGAGGTCTTTTCTTCATTAGAGGCAGGTAGTTTCCATTATTCATATTTGGGAGCATTTAATTTAAAGTCTTAGCATTACTTAAAAAGCAAGATATTAATGAGAGATGTTATTGGAGTGCTGTCTTTTAATTTGATATTGTTCGATCCATCTGTTTTAAAATTTCAAAGAATAAAGCTTCCATTACCTTACATCAAAGAAGGTTTTTATAGGCAAGAGCATCTAATTCTTGCCTAGTTCCCCTTGACAGCCAATTCCCTTTCTTAAATCTTCACCATTTACTTCTAGGTTAATCTTCTTGCTTCCCTTTAAATAATTTCTCTGATTCCTTGATATTCATATATTGCAGTTAGTTATATATAGATATTTTTCATACTACCCCCATCCACTTAGCTGATGAGTAGCCAAGTAATACACACTTAGCACTTTTAATTTTACCTCATAAATCAATCATTGTAGCTCCAAAATCAGTTACATTTTTTTTTCTCAAACCATCATTCAATACAAAGAGTCCATTATGCATGTCTGTGAATAATATATTAATGGTGTGGTTTAAATTCATAAACAATGTTACACAATTAACTTCATAAAATAGCTTGCTTTGAAAATTCTACAACTGCTATTTCTATAATAGCAGCTACAAGATGATAGCATTAAGCCTACCACTGCCACTCTGAATTGTCACTGGTAAAGCTGAAGACTCTTAAATGCACAATTATGATAGAAAGTGCATTTCTTGTTACAGATTTATTCCTTTAAGTACTTTTTCAAAAGTTTTCATCTTGTTTCGCCTTGCCATGCACTAATGGTCTAAGGAAAAATTACTTCAGTGAATGACTTTATTAATATAAAGAAATATTGCTAAAGATGTTTTAAAAATTAGAATAAAAACCTCCACTCTTCTTCCACTGCTGTATGTTCTATCACATAGTTTAAAAAAAAAAAAAAGAAAAAAAAAGAAAAAAAATACTTCTCTACTGATTTTCCTCTTTTTCTCTTGGGAAACACTGTTCTTCTCTTGGGATGGAGATAAAGATGGAATGAACAGCTGAATCTACAAGAAAAGCAAATACAAACCAAAACAAAAAGGAAGTATGTATTTATGTTGATAATTGTTTGTTTCTAGTTGGAAGACTAAACTAACATCCAGATTCTATAGGCTGGATGGAGTGCTCGTGTCACTAATGGAAGTGTTACAGCATGCTTAGGTAAGGCAGAGAAAGAGTTGAAAAAGGCATTACCATGCATTCAAATCTCAGAAACCAAGGTGCAAAGAGATAAGGCAATTCATCCAGTATTATGCAAGTTGGTAGGAGAATCTGGAGTGTGAGCCCCTGTCACCCAGCTGAACTGATCTACAAGACTGTATTTATTCTATGATCTGTTTTTACGTTCTTACCTATTTAATCTTCCCCCCATACCAATTTTTATAAGTATGTCTCCACAGAGAACTCCAGCATAAGAAATGTTTCTGCAAATGAACCCTAAGGTTTTATAGTAACACTGTATAATCATTACGTGGGAGGTAGTCAGAGTTAAAATGGTTCAAATTATCATTAGAAGTGAATCATTTCAGCATGGGGAAGCAAGGTTAGCTGTCTGCTTAGTGCTGCCTTTCCATCGTTTGCCATCAACAGCAGCCGCTCCTGTGGCATTACATAACATTGCATATGTTTAGCCAGATTGCCCGCTTCTGCTGGGGATGGGTGGGACAAAATAAATTCACCCCTCTCACCCCCCTTCTGCTGTGATGGGGAGGAAAACCCTGACAACCCCCACTCGGGATTTCTCTGCATCACTTTCTTGGAATGGGAAACTTTGGCCTATACTCTGTGTCTCTCTGAGAGTGTGCATGTGCTCATGGACAGAGAAAAGGTCGGGAGGAGATGCTGACACCTGTCATCTACCTCTCTGCCTCTGGCCAGGCTCCTGCAGCCACCCAGAGCAAGGTAGTGCAGGGGAGCTGTTGGCTGTAGTTTTTCTCAGCAATGCTGTCAAGGAAAATGGCTTCTTCTTTAGCTTCTCTCATGCGTCTCCTGTCCATTTTCCCCTGTTATTACTCTCTAAATTAAGAGGGGTTGGTTAGTACAGCCTTCCTGTTATCTGGATATGGACACACAAGGGCTGTGTGGTCAAAACCAGTGCCTTGAAGTCATCCTTAACCTTTGCTGTGCAAAAATAAACCAGGAAGAAGTTACCCATGCCTTATAGCTGCAGTATGGAAATACAATAACGTGAAAGTCTAGGCATGGAATTAATGGATTTGTAGCTGTTTAAGAGCTAATGCTCTGTTTTGATTCTAAATTATAAACAAGAGATAGGAACCTTCTGGACATTCTTTTGAACGTAGATTGAATGAGCAGAGTGTTGGTTCAAAAAGAATAATAATGATTAAGTCTATATTATTCATTGGTTTGCTAAGAAGGATAAAATGGCAATGTGTAAACAATTTCGTCCTCTTGGCTTTTTGGGCGCTGGCTCTGTCACTGTTCTTCACCTCTCTGATTCCTCCACACTGTGTACTAACCTTTTCCTGATAACATGTGGGCCTTGCTGGTTTTCTGTCTGGGGCAGGGGAGAGAAGAAGGTGGCATTGGCACCTTCTGGGCTTCCTTTGTCCACGGGGCAGGATTGGATTTCTGTATTGTTTCTAAATTGTAAATAATTGTATATAAGTGTAAATGCATGCAAATACAATTTATATATATGCTTGTAAATTTAGCTTGCTTTAAAATATAGTTTTATCTTACTTCCAAGACATCTGATCCAGTCTGGTAAATTTTATTTGGGGGTGGGGTTGGAATTTCCTCACCCCTCCACAGTACCCTACTACTCAAAGTAATACACGGGTACTAACTGCTTATCATGCTCTAACAGTTCTTTCAAAGATTATTTGTTTAAACTGAAGAGTCTACCACTGCCTAATTGTACTGTATGTGAAACTCCAAATCTGCCACAGTTCCAGATTCATAAAAGAGCATTATACAGAATATAGGCCTATTAATTTTACAGCCTAATTTCTGATTAGATTTTACAGCACCTCTGATGAATGCATAGATTTTACCTGTTAAAAACGATGACAATTCAATTCTGTCATTTTAAGTGGAATTAAATCCAGTACTGCCAAGTAGGATAATATTTTATGAAAATATAATGAACCAAGGTTTTATATATACATACATACATACATATATATATATAAAGTAATAATAATCCCAGAACCATGTTATTTCTGTTTAGGAAAAGTTCACTTGCCAAGACAGTGGGACTAAGTGTTATGTGTTAGTGCTGTCAAGAACCTGCATGTCTGGTAGCTGACAGCCACAAAAATTCTCTATTCAGGCTAATGTTTTCGAGCCCAGCTGTGCAACATCTTTGTAGGTAATTAAAAGAGTCTGCCAGAGCTGGTTAAGGAAAAGTTTAAACTATTTTCTAGCACAAAATAGTTTTGCTAAAAATTAAAATTTCTACATGTTGCTTTTCCTCCCCCCTTTTTTAACAGTGTCTTTTATATCAAAGGAAACTTAAAAATGCAAACATTTTTAAGAGGAGGGAAAAAAAATCCAACAATGAAACAGTCTGTTGTTGACACATTTTAGATGCAAATTTAAATAAACAGCCCCCAAACCAAAAATGAGAATGTTGTAATACGAAAATAAAATTTCCATTTTCTTTAATGTCGATTTTAAATTTGGGGAAAAGGCTTATTCCAGTCTGAAGCAAAGCCAGATTCCAAAAACAGCCATAAAACGTCATTCTCACTTGTGAGATGACTTTCCATTTGCATTTGCAGATGCAAGGTATATTTTCTAGCTTCTATTTGTTACACTAATCCTGTTGACTTCACTTGAAAAGGATGGCACATTTCCCACTAACTTTATTAGTGACAGGATTGGGCCTTGATGCAATACCTCATGTCACAGCAGCAAAACTTGTTGCCAATAGACTGTCTCAAGAGAGGAGATTTCCAGTAACTGCTCCCTGAGAACTATTCTAAAAATGCTTTTTTTTTTTTCCCTTTTCTGTCCAGCCATCGGGATAATGATATACACCATCCCTAAAGAGAGGGGCACTGACTGAGCTGCATTGATGGCACCAGAGGTCCCTGCTGGCTTGTTCACTAAACAGAACTGGCAACTGACTCTGAAGATAAAAGTTCTTGACGTTTTTCCAAGCTGGTGGAATGGAGCTGAGTGACACTTAGAAATAAATAGAGGAGGGAATAGGATGATCTTGAACGACAGAGGAGCTTTTATAAAAGACTTTCATGGGGAAGATGTGGGATGTACTGTTCCATGCTTGAGTCTAGGGGATTTCTTGGTACAGTTGGATAATGTGCGTGTTTGCTACCACTAGCATGAAATGTAGAAGAAAACAAAGGAGAAAATTCCAGATGAATTCTTTATTCCCACTTAAACAGTTTAAACCAAAATACAACAATATATATCTTTCTTCCCCGTAAGTGATTCCGTAATTGCCAATCTCTTTGGAAATCTGTTAGAAGCCCATCCTCTCTCCTGACAAGGAAATGTACTGCATGAGAAACATTTGTCATTTCTCTGTTATTCTAATTCATGATCTTATCCTTCAGTCTCTTGCTCATTTAAGCAAACAGTAATAGTGCTTTTAACCTGAGACTTCAAAGGTAAAAATATTGTGAAGAGGTCCCCATTCTTTTTCTTCTTGTCTCTGATCGAAACCAAAGCCTTTGAACATCAAAGCAGCTCAAAGTTTGGGGCAAGTTCTTAAGGATCAGGTTACAAGAAAGAAATTAATTGCATTTCCATGTTCATATTCAACATGGACCAGAACAAATATTAATATTCATTATTAGTTTAATTGCAACAGTTATAACAAGTTGCTGCTTAATCTTTTTGTTCGGTATGATGAAGCTTACTCATTCCACTGTATTGCTGTGAAAAATCCTTGACTTCTGTCACTCAGATATTACTTGAAAAAAAAAAAATCTAACTTAGGAACTACAAAGCAATTAGAAACGTAAAATAAATTCCCCAAACAAAAATTGTTGCTGTCTTAATTACAGACTCATACTGTCATGTAAAAGGTTAACACTTAAAAAATGAATCTTGTACCCTCAGTCTATTACCTCTAAGCAATTCTCATTTTCACATTAATTTTTGTAGGCTGTCATCTAAATTAAATACTTTTCAGCTCTGTCAGTTTATCTCTATGTATTCTCATTACAGCAGTCACTAGAGCCAAAGTATTTTAATCTTCGGTATAATCCCTACAGGACCATACTCTTAGCTACAACTTTAGGGTTCTACAAATAGCCTTTTTCTTTTAATCAGTGACACTCCTTTGTGCAGCAACTCTTGCTCTTATAAGGGCTTTCTATAAACAAGTAAGTTTTGCAGTCTTTTCTCACATTACCTTCACTGTCAATGGTTAGGTAGCCATAAATCCTTCCTTTACCCATTACTAACCTTCTAATTTTTGTGTTCCCAGGAAAGGTTCTAATAACATTATTCTCATAGGTTTAATTTCTGATCAGTTAAAAGACAAATTTTAGGAACAATACTCAATCGTGGGTTTCTTGTTTGTTTTGGTTAGGTTTTTTTTCCTTCTCTATTGAAAAGAACACCTAGGACATAAATAATTAACCATATTAGTTCTAAAGCTAGGACCCTCCTCAGATCAGTGCAGCCATGCCTGGATGTGCAAACCAAAGTAACTGCAAGGATCACTCATCAACCCTCCCAGAAAAGATGCCATCAGAAAGGCCAGTCAGGTGGCTAGTGGCTCTGTCACAGAACTATTTCTGATTTAGGTTATGGTATGTTTTCTTTTGGAGAATTTATCTGACTTCAGTAGTACCACTTAAGTACTAAGGCACTTACTTGAACAAAGTTGCCTGAAAATCCAGGCTGCTGTTGGTCATTTGCCAAGGTGGGCTTTCAGGGGGTTTATTTATCTATCTACTAGTTAATTGTAAAGAGTGCTTAGTCTAAATTCTCACAAATGACTACAAGGACCAAAGTAAACTAAGCAGCTCCTTAATCCATGGCAGCTGACAGACACAAGCCAGAAATCCTCAGAAAACAATGCAAATCTCATGCAGTTTGTGGCATAGTGTCAGACCATGGCCAGGCACAGCAGTTCAGACATAGTCCTCTGATCAGCCTGATGGCAGAGTGATCACACATGAGACTTTCTTCAGAAGAAAATCAAAGTTTGCAAAGATATAGTGTCTATACTTAGATTTTACTTCAGTATGTAGGATATAGTCATAGTGCACAAGCACCTGGATTCAGGAGCTGAAATATGTTTCTGAAATTGCCAGTTGTGATATACCAGGCCTTTCTGAAAAAATACAGAACATTTGAGCAGAAAGCCATCACTCAGTGTCCATGGAACAGCTTTAAGAACGTGAATAGAAGCTACATGGGTTTACAGCTTCTTTTTTTTTTCTTTCTTTCTTTTAAAGTGAGTGATAAAGCTTCCGTTAACTTGCTAGAATCAGCCTCCTTGACTAGTATCTTTTAGCAATAAGTCTAAATTTATTAAAAACTTGGTAGCTTAAATAGATTTTGTAGTGTATTATTAATGACTGCAAGAGAACAGGAGGTATGAAATATTAGTCTGTAAAATACATTGCCCTGGAAACAGAACTTAGTATACAACAAAGTGGACATTAGAATAATCTAGTCTAGGGAACATAAAAGCATAAATGGGCAATAAGCATAGCACATTTGTTTCAACTAATAACAGAAAGCCTTAGTCTTTTGACTGCAATACTGAAAGAGCTTGCAATCAAAAGCCACGTAAGGTTTTTAACTGATGAACCTAGGTTGAATTTTAAAGATGGGTTAGAAGTTCAGGTGGGTTTGGGTTGATGGCATGAGCCAGTCATGAATGGCTCCATTTGGTCTCATTGTAAACAAAGAAAATTTATGCTCGTAGAGGCTTTTATAGTCACCAGCTTGTCAGTATGGTAATGGCATAGTTTGAAATTGCTGGTTTGGTTGACAAATATAACCATGTCTTGTCGGCATTGAAATGAAACCCAGCATCATGCCAGTGAACAACCCTGCACACAGGCAGCTTCGGCTTGCTTAGTAAGAACATGGCAAACACAGAATCCTACGGAGCACAAGAAAGAAATGCTGTAAGAGAAGGACACAAATTACCCTTGAAAATATAATGTAGGTAACTGTTGGATAAATATGACTTAAGCCAATTTAGAACTGTGCCAAACAAGACAAAGTCCCTCGGGCATTCAAGAAGAACATTAAGATCTAGCAAAATAAGAGTGAGTAGCTGGAGAATGAGAACCTGTCTTTAGGAGAAGGTTACATCTTGTTGCTGTCTTGCTGCAAATTTTAAATAGTAAAACCCCAGCCAAAATGCAGGATTTGATTTCACTGAAGCCAATGCAATTTTTTATATATTTTGGTGATGCTGGGTTATGGGGATGTAAAGCAAGACAGTAATTCACAGAGGGATTTTATGCATATCACTGTAGCTCTTTTTGCAATACAACAGAGTTTGTGTGTGGTGTTGCATCTCTTGCTTTCTCTTGGATTCCAGCAAGTGAATAATGCCTATTGTTGCCATTTTTCATTTAAGACCAGAAGAGACAAGAGAAGGAAAATTGATCACAATAATTGGGTGAAATGATCTGCAAATTTGTTTTTTATCAATTTGAAGAATTCGAGAAAATACTCAACAGGTTACTTTTTATCTCCTGGTTTATAGATTTTCACTCTACCAGGAGCATTCTAGCAGGATGGGAAAATGTTGCTGAAAACGTTCACTGATATTTCAGCTCTCAATAAGAGATAGGGGAAAGAAGAGGTGAAAACTTCTAAGTAAGAAAACAGCTGTGAAATAAGAGGAAAGGTTGGATATCCTCTTCTTTTGCATGGTCCAGACTGTGCAATTTACCCCATTTTTTTTTTTTAAACAGAATTTTTTTTGGAAAATGTGAAGGTGGGAACTGAGAAAAGGCTGATGAGTCATAGAAAACAGAATTACATGTCTTCATGTCATGATTTACACTGTGTTTTACTCATAAATCCAGCTACAGCTTATTACTGGAATCGCAGTAGATCTCTGATACTGGGAAAGAACTTCAGTAGAGAATAGTGAGAATCGTAACACAGTAAATTGTTCCTGCCTTTTTCTTTATAGAAAGGAAATGAACAAAATGTATTTACAATTGAAGGGCTAACTCTGGAAAGGGCATGAAACTATTTGTTTCAAAAAGTCAAGAATTCATCTGAATTGTTGCTTCTATTAGCTTTCTTTAAGCATCCATATGAGCAACATCAATCAAATAGCACAAGTAGAAGATTACAAATCACTAGTACATAAAGTGGCTTAGGAGAGGTGAAGAAATGCTTATGGATTTAATTAACCTATATTGTGTCAACCAGGCAAATTTAGCTGCTTATTAATTATTTGTTAAATAACTCTGAATACTGATCATCTTTTCAAGAGTTTAAATCAGCTCTAGATAAACCGCATAGGCTTTTCGTTTTTTTTTCTCAAATACATTTTTTTATAGTAACCTTTTTTTTGTACATTTCTGCTGGTAGACAATGCTCCCAGCCACTAAATTATTTAAGAGTTATTAGGGATATAGAATCATAGAATCACCTGTGTGGGAAGAGACCTCCAAAGGTCATCTAGTCCAACCCCCCTGCAGTAAGCAGGGACATCCTCAACTAGATCATGTTGCCCAGAGCCTTGTCAAGCCTCACCTTGAATATCTCTAGGGCTTGGGCCTCAGCTGCCTCCCTGGGCAACCTGTTCCAGGGCTCATCCAACTTTCATCCTCTAATTTAAAACCATTGCCCCTTGTTCTATCGCTCCAGGCCTTTGTAAGCAGTCCCTCTCCAGCCTTATTGCAGGTCCCCTTCAGGTACTGGTAGGTGGCAATTTGGTCTCCCAAAAGCCTTCTCTTATCCAGGGTGAACAACCACGGCTCCCTCAGCAGAGGTGTTCCAGCTCCCTGATCATTTTTGTGACCCTCCTCCAGACCCCCTCCATCAGGACTCAGTACAGTCCTTCCTATACTGAGGGCTCCAGAGCTGTAGAAAGTATTATACTTTAGAAGATAATCGTAAGGAGTCATGAGTCCTTACCCTTCTATTAAGAAAGTTAGTAACAGTGTTAAAGAACTGATGTATCAAGAGTTTCAACATAATTTACATTAAAGAAGGGATTTTAGGGAATGGAATAATTTTAATAGTCTGTGAGAAAAATGTGGACCCACTTATATTTTGTATGAAATAAAAGTATTGTGCTTAAACAAAATAACAAATAAACCAAAAAGGGAAAAAAAAAAAAAAAAGGCACAGCATCAGGTTAGAGAAAATTCAACACGAAAACATTCAAAATATTTCTTTTTCCTGCTGCTTGACCATCTGATTCCTCAGATGGGGAGGAAGCGAGAAGCAGGAATCCCTAGGAGTACAAACTTCTCCTCCCTCTGTAAGAGAGGCTTCCAAGTTCAGGTTTTGTGGAGTATTTTATGAAGACAAGGTCCTGGTATCCCAAATGAATCATACAGGGGTTAATAATTATAATAATATTGGTATAATAATATAATAATAAAATTGGTATAATATAATAATAATAATAATAATATAATAATTTGGACTCAAAACATTGCTTCTTAGTCCAAAATGTACTAAATTTTCTCCATGCAAGCTTTTACTTTTAAAAAGTAGGTTTGGCCATTGTGATGCAGCAAAATGGGTGTTCAAATGAAGAATGCAACCCAGATATTTTCTGTGTTGAGTCATCAAAATTTAGAATTAATTTTCTTTTCCACAGAAATTACATTCACTTTTTATCCCCCTTAATTAGACAAGAAAAAAAGAGATGCAATTATTTAAAAATTGCAACTGTACACATAGAAACAGCTTATAGTATTGTCTGCTTATATATGGAAATATCCCCACATTCTTACCCCTTGATTTTCAAAACAAGAGCAGTTCTCTAAAATACACATCAAAAGTGGCAAGATAAATCTACCAGCTCTAGGAAAGGATGTTAACTTACATGAACATAACTGTTGCTGTCTGGTTTATGGTGAGCTCAACCATTCCTATGTCTCTGCCAGCTTTATGTCACTTGTGAAATACTGCTATGATGATCACCAGCACCAAAGTTGGATTTGTTATACAGCTAACATTTAGTGAAGCTAATGTCTTCTAATAAAACCTAGATATTTGTATGCTAATAAAAATATGCAAAGATATATATTTGGATCAGTTATAAAAGCACAGGTAATATGATTCTGATAAACTAATCACATAAAATTCAATCAAGCAGAAATTTATCTAAGCTCACATGGCCCATTAAGATGAGTTCCCTAAGGTTTTTTGATACACCATTTAAATGTGTTTTCCTATTAGGCATCTGTAGGTAAAGAGAAGGAGTAATCACTTCTAACTAAATCTGTGATGTTAGGTAGGTAAGTCCCAATTTTTCTAAAAATATTTAATCCATGTAACTGAGACCATGTTTTGCAAACAGTAACCTTTTTAGGCACGTTACCAGAGAATCCATCATTTTTCCAGAATTTCTTAGTTGTTACTTTTCTGAGGGCTCTCATGAGTAATGTTAGGAAACGTTGGGAAGCAATCCATGTTCTTTCCCTTTCCATTTGTTATTGTGCACCTGTGAAAATTGTTAACTGTAGGTTATTCCAAAATTGTATTTTTTCTTTTCATTATAAAACAAGAAAATTGTGAAGATATTCAGTGCTTTTGAATTCCAATAATCTTTTGAGGCCAACCACTTGCCCTCTTCCCTTTGTCTCTCCCTCCAACTCTAACAATGAAAAAAAGAAAAACGAACAGGCAAACAGCAACATATAAGAAAAATTATAGGCAAACAGAAAATCTAAGTTGTCCCTTTGGCATTTAAAACATTGGTGTGGTATTATTTCATCAATAAAGCATGCATTCTTCTGAGGTATGAGGACTGAGTGGGCTGAATTATGTTAGGAAGAAGTTCTTCACTACAATGGTGGTGAGACACTGGAACAGGTTGCCCAAGGAGGTGGTGGAAGCCCATTCCCTGGAGGTTTTTAAGGCCAGGCTGATCTAGTGGAAGGTATCCCTGACAGTGGTAGGAGGTTGGAACTAGATCATCCTTGGGGTCCTTTCCAATACTGACAATTCTTTGATTCTATGATTCTGTGAAATTGAGGTACCCTGTGCCATACTAAAATTTGATATTTACTGTACACTCTGGTGTAACTGAAATCAGATAAAATAATTCAGGGCTTGCTTGTTTCCCTTTTTATTTATTGTTATATAAAATAAGGTAGTATATATTATTTGTGTTATAAAAGGAAAAAAATATTAGAGAAATTAAAATTTTGACAGTGTATCTCAAGTAAGTGACATGGTCTGGTTCATGTGGTGGTGTTAGGTCTTGATGATTTCAGAGGTCTATTCCAGACTCAATAATTCTGTGATTCTGTAAGTGTTCTGAGGGAAAGGAGGGGTAGAATCGTAGCTTAAATATATTATGATAACTTATATTTTATATTACCAGTTTTCCATCAAAGGTTCTCATGTTCATAAACTAGTAAGCAGGGAGGTAAAAAAATTCAGTAAAAAATACATGAGATACACAGTTTAGCTTAACACAGCAGTTTAATTTACTTGAGTCAGAGCACTTAAGATCATTTGTACTGAAGAATATTATAACAATTTTAACATGTAATTAAAGTGTTCGTATATTGTAAGACATTTGCCCAGTACCTCCATTATTTTGAAGGGCAAACACAGGGTACTTTAGCTTCAATTTTTTTTTTTTTTTAGCTGCTTCCTAATGGTCCTTTCCAGAACTTTACTCATTTGCAGAGTGATAACTGGCTGCCAGATCACCGTATGTATAATTTGTACGTACTGTTCTTTTTATTTTAGAATGTACTGTTTCAACAACATGGCTTGTGTCATCATGAAAACCAAGACAAAGGGTTATCCAGATTTCATGATAGCCAGCCAGAAAAATGGTCCTGTGAAAAAAATACTGTTAATGAAAGTTCTGAGTGCAGAGTGGGAGAGAGGGCATGATACTTGTGTCCTCATTCAATCTGCTACTGCTGACATGGGGTGCACCTTTGTCAAAGGGGAAAATACAAAGTCTGGAAGGAATATGCATGTCCTGAATGGTTCTGGCTAAATGCATATAACCACAAAGTTTACAGTATTTGCATAGTGTTACAGTAGATAGTACTTTCTTGCTCCAGTTTGGAAGTAGTGACTCCAAGTGGGTTATTTTCTGGACATACCTTCATGGTATCAGGAACATAACTCATCAGAGCAATGTTCTCAGGAATACGTTTTTTATGTTCGTTTGTGTGCATGTGAGGAAAGTGCAGGATATGTTCTTCTGGCTAAAAACTCTGGTATTTCATTCTGCTAAAATATTAATGTAAAATACTCCTATCAACTTAACATATGTCCCTTTGGTTCTTCCATGGAAAGTGGCTGAAGGTAGTGTTTATTTACTGCTGCCACATATAAGAGCCAAAGTATTAGTTCCTGTCTGTGGTTGAAAAATGCACACCCCCATCCTGAAAAATGTATATGGGAAAGTAAGCTTCACCCCAGCTCAAGCCTCAGAACAGATACAGTGTGCTAGAGGCATGGCCAAAACTCACCAGATGCTGCAAGCATATGATTCCTCCGTGAGAGTTTATATGGTACAGCTGTCTTTAAATGTTTTTGTAATTGAAGAGACTTCAGCATCTGGTCCTTCGCTTATTACTCTTACATCAAATAGTCAAGATCTGAAGTCTACTTTTAAATAATGCAGAAAAAAAAAAGGAACTTGAAGCACTAAGGGTACAGTTCTCACAGATGACTCACTTTGAAGTACTTGCAAAATATAAGTAAACTGTATAATAATAATAAAAAAGAAGCAAACGGCTCCAGTAGGGAATGATATGGGTTACGTATGCATACAAATACCTTCATAATTTTAAAAGTAGATAGATAAATAACAAGAGTTATGCACCCTTCATATTTTTTTTTCATTACATAAAGACCACATTACTCTTCCCTTTACAGGTTATTGTGTAATTCAACACCACCTTCCAACAGTTGCATATTTGCTGCTGTCATGAACAAACCAGGATATGTGTTATGGTACAAACACTCTGCAGAAAACCTCACCTTGGACCACTTTTTCTTCTGATAACACCTGTAAAGTTCCCATTGATTTCAGATAGTCCTGGACAGTTCTTCTGAAGAAAGACAGACCTTTCCTACTTCAGATTTATGGGTGAACACTGTTACAAGATTATGAGTTGTTTTATGATTACTACTTATTTGAAGTCAGTTATTGAACAAAAAATAATCACAATTATTTAAAAAATATCTATATAATTATTTTGTGTGCCCGCATAAATTCTGGAATATTAGGTGATTTAATCCTCTGTGAAAGCACCTTCAAAATAGTGGGTAATCTGACATATTACATGAATTGAACCAGGCTGAGTCAAAGGTGGAATTTCATTATTTGTCTATGTAAGGCTGACAAACTATTTTAGAGCAAGATATACTTGGGAAATGAATTTCTGTAACACTATCAAGCTTCTCGACCACATCCTAAGACTTTCATATCATGACTGGATGCCATAAAGCAAGGCCTTCATTACTTTGATTGAGAAAGGTAGTTTTAGAGCTGGTAGGTTTTTTTTGAGAGGCCAAGATAGGAAAATCAAAATAAGAGCAACTGCAGTTCTCCCAAGCTCTTCAAAGCACTTTATGTGATTTAAAAATAGGCTAGCATTAGCTTAAAAATGTTTGGGAATTATGTAATAACATTTTAATTTTTGTTCTGAAAATAATGTCTTGTTACCATATGGCACAGATGCAAGTCGTGACAAAGTTTGTTACTGGAACTGTAGCTTTGTTCATCATTTCCAAACACATTATTGTAATCATCAAAGTGATCAGAGAAACAGTTGGTTTTGAAACAGTCACACAGATTCATTTTGTACTTCAAGAATGTCAGAATCACCATTGTATTTTGGATAGAATTCTTACTAGGTCAAACACAGTCATTTCCTCCTTGAGATTTCTGATTAGCAATTGTAAGCAGTGTGTGTGTATTATTATATATTTCTTAAATATTAAAAAAAATATATATATTACTAAAGTATAATACCAACAGCTCTTCAGTAAGTGCTTACAATTCTGGGAAGGTATTCTAGTATAACCTCTATAAATCTGTTTTTCTCTTCTAAGACTGATCCAAAGGTCATTTGCATTTTCCTGTCAGGATTGGCTTTCCTGTTATAGGCATCTTATAATGATGAATTTCTCTTGGGGAAAAAAAAAAAAAAAAGGTCCCCTTTTGCAATATCTATAATAAATCGAAGGTATAGACCTCACCCACAGATGGTAGAAAGATAGGTAGATGTTCATCTTTTATGCTTGGAGAGTGAGCGTATGTCTGGGGTTTTGGTTAAAGGCTGCACAGGAAGAACCAACAAATAACACATCACTCATGCTTCTTGAAAGGCTGATTTCACTACATGCTTTACTTGTACAGAGAATTTATTTCATATATTACTTCAGAGAATTTATTTTATGTATTACTTTGATTCCCATAGTTTAAGTAAATATGAGCAAGTGGTACAATTTAGTGTGATGTGAAATGTTGGAAATAACCTGCTAAATCCATGCACTGTATTATTTAATACAGTCTCAGTTGATTGCATCATATTGAAACTTGTGGCTTCAGGCACCTATATGTTACCTAACAACAATATTTTTAACAAATATCTCACATGCACATTTTTTCTGTTGCTTGTCCAACAGTCCTCATTTTGTAGGTCTCTTGTCTACGCAAATATGTTCCCTAAGGTTAAGAATGAAAGAGGTCTCTACTACAGACACTCCTGATTGAAATAGCAGTTAAATTGCTGCAGTAATGAGAAAATTTCTTTTTCCCTTGATAATTCAGCTACTTAGCATTGGGGGGAAAAAAAAGTTGAGATACAGGTCCTTCATTAAAAAAAAAAAACCTAAAAATAAAGCATATTTCTTTACAATTGGAATTTGCTAGTGACTCCACTATGGAAATGAAGAACAAAACTTGTTTTAATGGAAGCACGATCAAGCTATATTATGAGACACGCTCTCAAAAAGACACTTTATAGGCACTGTGACATGCAGTAGCTTAGAAAATGCTGCTGCATTTCTGGAGGAAAGTGGTTAAAAAACACATGATGATGAAGTTAACCTAAATCTTTCATTGGCTTAAAAAATAGGTCAAGTAATGCATTACTAGCTCTGCTGTAAGCCTGTACACAATCCATGCATTCCAAAGCAAAAAAGCTTTTGCTTAGCATTCCTACATCTACTTTCATTCATGGTAACTCCAGGTTAAAATATTTGGCTTTTTACACATGTGGCTTCCTTTTGCTTTCTTTAAAGTGAAATTTCCTATGTTCCTTAGTGCTTAGTCTTATACTTAAAAGATGTCCAAATAAGCCATTTATAATTATTTTACCTGAGTTTTAGAACCAGAATATGTTATTGCAACTATTATCACACAGTTTCTAAGCGACTTGTAAACAAATTTTTCTTTTCTCAGTCTTCCAGAAATATCATGAAGTGTTTTGTAAAGCATTTGGCAAACACCATGCAAAGCGTCGAGACATTTGTTCAACACAGGTAAACAAAAGATGTGATGAAGGTCACCCGCTTTGTAGGTTCGCCTGTACAGCCAAGTTCGTCTTGTATCTATCTGGATACTATCCTCTTTGACAAGAGCGAAGGCTGAAGAACTTGACATGCAATGCAACTTCTTACAGCAGAGGTTGTGGGGGTGCCACCTACCAAAATGGAGGGCTCCTCTTGGAAGCTCTGCCCAAGGCTGTTTTTCTCTCTGGAATTGTATTTATTACCTCACGAGCAAACGAACATAAGCTTAGATGAGGCTTAGATGTCCCCAGTTCTCCCAGTTCCGCGGGGGGCGCAGTTTCGGAGCCCAGATTCTCCTGGCACCGCCATCCGCTGCACAGAGCGGGGGGCCCGGCTGAAGGTGGGAGGGGTGCTCCCGTCGCCCGGGCGCCTTGGCCGCGCCCCCACTGCCCGGCCAGGGCGGCAGAGGCCGCGAGGTAACGAGGCGTGCAGGCAGCCGTGCGGGCAGGGCCGGCGGGGTGAGAGGCAGGGAGTAGAGGAAGATGGCAGGGTCCTCTCTGTCCTCCTGGGAGCAGCCGCAGGTGCCAGGCCTTCTCTGCCTTTTTCTGGCGCCGGCAAGGAACCTCTCGGCTTCTCACTTTAAAAAAAAAAAAAAAAAAAAAAGTTTCCAGAGCCCGTTTTGGGTTTAAAAAAATTTAAAAAGCCTTAAAATGTAAGCTCTAAACCGACTAAAATGTTAACCACGGGAAGCACATACTCCACCCCGCCCCCCATTACTCTCATCAAGCCGAAGGCAAAAAAAAGAAAAAAAAAGTGTTAGTTTTAAGCCACTGCTGTTTTCATTAAATACGGGTCCTCCGGTGCTATCGCTCCTAAGTTTGTTTCCCGGGGGCTCTGCGTCTTCAGTTAGATTAATTAGAGAGGGCAGAAGGCGACGGGACTTGCGTACGTGCGACGCGTTTAGTGGCAACCTGCTCCGCAGCCTCCTTCCCCAAACGGAGCGGGGGAGGTGGTGGCGGTGCGGGAACATCCCTTCCTTCTGCTGCCGCCCGCCCGCCCGTCCTCCCCTCGCCGGAGGTTATAAAAGGGTTAAGAAACTTGGCTGGAGAGATGAATGGCGCGGCGCGGGGAGGGGCCGGGCTGCGCCGCGGCGGGCGAGGTGGAAGGCGGGGAGGATCGCGGCTGCGGGTTAGGCTTTGAAAGTCAGCCTCACAGGCATTGCAGCAGAGCCCCGAGCCGCGGAGAGAAGCCAAGTGCAGCTCGTCGTGTATGTGCGCGGGGCCGGGCGGGGGGGCAACGGACGGAGAGACAGACGGACGCGGGGCAGGGGGTTGGAAGCGGCGCGTCCTGCCCTGTAGCCGGGGCACCCAGCTGCCAACCTGGTTGTGGGAGACACTGTCCTTTCCTGGACCTCCGCGCCGGGACTGGCCGCCGGAGCCTTCGTTTGCTCTGGCCTCTGGGCCGGGGCGGCGTGCGTGTTCGCTGCTGCGAGGGGGCCGCCGCCGTTGCCTCTCTAGGAGGTGAGGTCGGTCGACGGGCACTAAGCAACCCGCTTGGGAGGTGCTGCCACCGCTGCTGCGGCGGGGGGGAATTGCGGGGGCCCAATGAGAGGTGAGTGCGGTGCTCTTCCGCTGGCAGCCGTGCTGGCAGGCGGGCGAAATGGCCGAGCGGGGCGGGCCAGGGCTGCGCTGCCGGGCACGGGCGGGCGGGGAGGCAGCGGCGGGGAACAATACCCGGGTGAGCCGGGCGCGGGGCGGCCGCGGTAGCGGGGGCTGTTTCCGGTGACGGCTGCTTCTCCGGCACACATCAGCCCTGGTGCGAGTTGAAAGTTTGCCTGGCTAGGGTGGGCTTGGGGGAGCTGGAGGGGCAGAAAAGTTAGCAGCCTTTAACCCTGAGGCCAGTGAATGCTTTCTTCAGCGCCGGCTACGGGTCTTGGTCCCCATTTCGGAGGGACACCCGCTTCCTCCTCCCGGTGTGCGTGTGAATTATTTAAAGAGCCGCAGGCTCGGTGCGCAGTGGCTGCGGTGGCCGGGGTGGCGCCGGCGGCCGCCCGGGGGTGCAGAGAGACCCGGCCTCGCCGACCGTGGCCTCGCTCGCCTCCCGCCGCCGCCCGTCTGCTTTCACCGCAGCTGCTGGCAGGGCCACGCTTCCTTTCCTCTTTTCGCCTTTCCCCCGACCGTTTTGTTACCGCCCGCACCACCGCTACCTGCAAGCGGGCAGTTATACCTTGGGTGCCTATTCGATCGGCTGTTGTTGGTGGCACACGCTCAGCTCCCTGCTTCCCCTAAAGATGCCTTCTCATCGCTTCAACCCCTTAGGGACGTCGCTGTTTCCTTTCTCGACTAAAGGTTACTTTTCCAGACCTGTTTGTGTGTCCGTGAAGCATTTTAAAGGTGTGTGTTTCTGTTTGGTCGTTTGTTTTTGTTCTTTTTTCCTTTTTTTTTTTAAAGTTTTTTTTTCCCCCTTTTCCCTCGCTTTTCTCCCTGTAGAACATGTTATTTGAGGCTGTTCTTTGTAAGCGTCAGTTGGTGATTAAGTTGGAAGGCAGCGGAACGTAAAGAAACAGCGTGGGCAAAATAAGGGACAGCTTTGTAACATGCAAACAGCCTTGTGCCTGTGCTGCACCTTTTTTTTTTTTTTTTTTTTATTTCCTTTTCCTTCGGTACTGCGGGTTCTGGTGATTTATTAATTTTTTAATATAAAAAAAATTTTGGTTAAAGTGCTTAGTGTGTGTCGAAGATGTTGCAGAAACAGTGACTTCTGGCTTTGGGGTTATGTTGTTGCTAGCAAAGCTGAAGTGGAAGTTGTCCTCTTGTGCCTCATGTCTCTGGAATCTGGAGACTATTATTTCTGACTTTATTCTGAGGGAACCTGCCTGCAGTGTCTGACAGCTTACAGGCTGATTAGAATTTAACTGAGTCATGGCACTATAAATGTTCAGAGATACTGTAAAGCTTTCTTTAACAAAGAGTGCAAATCTATTCTGTGAAGACCTGTGGGGAGGAGGCAGTCACTGGTGGAAAGAGAATGGTCTGTCCATGAGTGAGTAGCAGAAAACTTTTTAATACTCGTGTGTGATTTACTGTTTCTGGGACTGACTGACTACACTAAAGTGACACATCAAGATGTCACATGATGAAGTTTTGAGTTGAGGCTATCTTGTGGTTAGATAGCCTCAATTACTCGGATTTAATGATATCCGAGTAATTGTGGGTATATGAGCAGCAAGACTCGACACATTAGACAACAAAAATTCTCAAGCAGAACGAAGTTTGGGCAGGTTTGGAGTTTTGGCTGTCTAGGGCAGCTGTTTTCCAAATTTGTGGTCAAGAAGTCTGACTTATTTTATCAGTGGTCTCTTTTGATATAGTCGATATTGGCTACAAAACATGAGAGCAAGTTTGGCCTGAGCAAAATGCCTGTGTAAGGGTGTATGTGTTCTGTTGAGTGGGATGGAAGTGGTAACAAGTGGTGATTGCATGTTTCAGGTGGGGGTGAAATCTGATCTCCTGTTGGACTGGCCTGCAGTTCTGAGTTACCTAATGAGTGAGACCTGTCAGTGATTTTCAGATTTTTGTAGACCACCTATGCACAGAATACTACATACTGTCAAGTGCTAAACAGCACTGGATTAACTTGTTGCTATTTTTTCTTAGTCTTTAGGAAAAAAAGTACCAGATGAAAACATACTCTCTGTGCTTGTTTCTTTTCCTGAAGTGAAACATGCTGATGAAAACTGGAGGAAAATAAAATAACCAAAATTTACTGTAGTAATAACTATGTTGATAAAAAAAGGTAAAAGTCAACTGATGTTTTTGTATTGTAAACTTAGATGAATGATTTAAATACTGGCTGTTACAGCCTGCAGTCTTTGATAGCTATGTTTAGGGTGAATCTGTTCTGTAAAAGTCACCAAAGAAAATGTCCCTTTTTTAAAGTGATGGTGTAGAGATTATAGAACTCAAACATGAATTAACTTCTCTGATAAGCATCTTTGCCTGTAGGTTTTGCTTAATGTGGGATTGGCTTAAAAGATTTTTAAAAGGCTAAGTACAGGGTTCTACCCTTTGGCCAAAACAACCCTAAGCAGCACTATGGGCTGGGGACAGAGTGGCTGGAGAGTAGCCAGGCAGAAAGGGACCCTGGGGGTACTGGTAGATAGTAGCTGAACATGAGCCAGCAGTGTGCCCAGGAGAGCCAATGGCCTCCTGGCCTGTATCAGGAACAGTGTGGCCAGCAGAACAAGGGAGGTTATTCTTCCCCTGTAGTCAGCACTGGTCAGGCCATACCTGGAGTACTGTGTCCAGTTCTGGGCCCCTCAGTTCAAGAGAAATGTTGAGGTACTGGAACATGTCCAGAGTAGGGCGATGAAGCTGGTGAGGGGCCTGGAGCACAGCCCTGTGAGGAGAGGCTGAGGGAGCTGGGATTGTTTAGCCTGGAAAAGAGGAGGCTCAGGAGTGACCTCATTGCTGTCTACAACTACCTGAAAGGACGTTGTAGCTGGGTGGGGGTCAGTCTCTTCTCAGGCAACCGGCAACAGAACAAGGGGACACAGTCTCAAGTTGTGCCAGGGGAGGTATAGGCTGGGTATTAGAAGGAAGTTCTTCACAGAGAGAGTGATTGGCATTGGAATGGGCTGCCCAGGGAGGTGGTGGAGTCACTGTCCCTGGAGGTCTTCAAGAAAAGACTGGATGAGGCAATTAGTGCCATGGTCTAGTTGATTGGCTGGGGCTGGGTGATAGGTTGGATTGGATGATCTTGGAGGTCTCTTCCAACCTGATTCATTCTATGATTTGACAGAGGTTTTCTTCCTTAAAGCTTATTTTGTCTTTTCAGAACTATCTTTATTTTTCTGGCTTTTAACATTGGGAAAAGGTTTCTGCTATACTAGCTGTAGTATTGTTAGCAGAAAGAGCACTCTTAATTTTATCAGGGGTGGTGTGGGACAGTACTATATTAAAAATATAGACTATGTTTTGTGTTGTGCCAAGCACATGTATAAACTTGCCCAAGGCAAAGCCAGAGAGTTGCATTTCCCGTAGTCAGCTGAATTGCTCAAGGGTTGTGCTTGACACCTCCTTGCAGGGCTATCAACGCAGGCAGGAAGGCTATAATATTTTGTTAAAATAGCTCTTCAGAACTGAACCTCAGAAATCAGAAGATGTGTGTTTGTGGTTTGTTTTTTTTCCTGTAGGTGGATGTCTGGGGAGCAGGGGAGGAAGGAGGAGGGCGGTGGTCCGGAAGAGAGACTGAGAAGGTGTGGGGGTTTCCAGCTGGGTGCCTGCCACGGGGGTACAGCTCCTTCTGAGTGGGGCTTTGGTGGCTGACCTCCCCACAGTGGGGCTTACAGGTGGTGGCTCAGCTGGGCTCCTCTCCCAGCTGCTGGGCAGCGCATGCTGAGCAGCAAGCTATAGGTGGGATAAATAGGAAAACTGTCCTGTGGTTTAAAAAAGGATAGATAACCTTCTGGGATAAGAAGTGCAAATTTTGAAGTATAAATCATTACTGCTCAGCAGGGGTTTAATGACAGGCAAGTTGAAAGATAACATAGGTAGGGAATGAAGCCTAAACAGGAGGAAAAAGTATGAAAGAATATGCACAAATGTACCAAAAAGATAAATGTAAAGTTAACTGCCTGTCTAAACAGTCTTAAACTAAAGGCAAAAAGGTTAATGGTAACAGCTTTGTGGTTTGCTCTGTCTTGCTGCCAGCAGACCAAAAGGATAAGAACACTTAGCTATCTGAGCTGTGCTAGCCTGCCTGTGGCAAATGTGAGGAAAGCTATGATGAAAGTATTTAAGAGGCTTGTGACATTGCTTCTGGATGGTGTTCGAATTTTGCTATTGCGTTTGGAAATACCTAATTAACAAACAAGGTGCTGTGGTTGGCAGGAAGTACTTTTGGTGGGCATCTGTGATAATGTAAAAACTTTTGTGCCTTCTCCAATGGGAAGATCTGCCTCAGGAAAAGCTAGCAAAATGATTCTTTTGGTAAAGAGGAATACCTACACTGAAGTGTTTCTGGGTTATTTATTTCAAATACTTCGAAATGTTAACTGACCTATTTAGCACTTGAAAGCATTAATTTGGTAATTTATTTAACTGTCTGTTGCAGGTCACTTGGCTTGATGGTTGAAGAATATATTCTAAGACTCATTTAAATAAATGTTCATGTATAGTAAGGGAGAAAAAGCAGTTGCTAGCCATCTTAGGTTGGGTCAAGTCCCTCCTGGCATAGTCTTCTCATACTTAAGATATTACTGCAGTTAGTTGGTCCTGTTTAATTGCCTGTCTTGAAAGGAATTGTTTTCATACCACTTGTTTCTAAATACTGTTGTCTTCAGCAGAGGAGAAACCAATTTTACTTACAGGCAATATCAGATGAAAAGGAGAAATTAGAAACTAGTGTCTAAGAGAAGATCTCTAAGAGGTGGTATATAGTTTAGAAAAGAAGCTTGGTGTTGGGGAAGACTTCTGAAGGCCTGCTGTTCCTCCTCTGGAGATAGAAAGTTGAGATCAGTCCTGACCAAAACTATTACTTGAAAACAAATGTCTAATTTCTGTGTGAAGCTTGTGTCTTCCTCACAAAACAACAGTACCTTTTGTTCTTGCTGGTGATAGTCTGATGCTGATTTTTTTTTTTTTTTTTTTTTCCCCACAGCAAACTTTAAGGTTCATGGCTACAGGCTTTCTACTTCTGTGCTTGATACCACTGTGAAAAATGAATGGGAAAGGAAATTGAAAAGTCTTTTTCAGTGATTTAAGAAGCAGGGCTTGCCTCAGAGATGGAAATGATAATTCTTGCCTCAAAAGATTGTTCTCTTGGAGTTTTGATCACCTATCCTACTTTCAGCAGTTTATAATATGAAACAAATCAACATGCAAAAAAACCTGAATGTGCAAAGCAAGTGATCCATGTGTAAAGTTTTGGGGAATAAAAGTATTATTTTAGGAAAGTGTGGTGTTTTCTTTTTTTTTTTTGTCTTTGTTTTCTTATTTTCCTAAAACATTACTGAAAAAATACGTAATTTTCCCCAGAAACAACAAATTCTTCTGTCCTCTTTTCTCTGAACTCTTTCAAACCTTTTGTAGCTGCTTGGAACAATGCAAAGAAGGCTGTTTAATGCTGACCTAAAGGAAATCCTGTCTGTACATTGAGTGAACCTGAAGGCAATACGTTGTGGAGTGTTTGTTGTTTTCTTTTTCTTTTGAAATTTTTCTTTTTTCCCCCTCTTTTTTCCCTTTAATAGATAAATATTCCTGCTTCCAAGAGAAGGTAGATTCCTAAAACCACTTATCAGTAATGGAAAATACCTTGTCTACATGTGTATTATAGAACAGAAGTACTGGAATTAATGATTTTTCTCAAGTTAAGGCGACTCAAAAAGGTCAATTTTATTTTTAGGTTTTTTTTCATATTCTGCATCCTTCTGCTATAAGGAAGCCTTTTTCCTGCACCTTTTTCCTTCGGTCATAAAAAATTCCTCCTCTACCTTATTTGTCTTTTTTGTTGAAGTGGTGTTGAGAAGGCTTTGAAATATGTTTGACTACCTTTGTATCTGTAATTTCTCTGTTTATTTTGACTCCAACAGGAGCTCTTCCCCTTGCCCCACTCTCTGAATAGAATATGGATGTTGGGGATTGCTGTTGCTTTGTGGTGCAAAATGTCTCTTTACTTTGTGATACCTGTAAGGAAAGGACTTGAAATAGTGTCTGCTGTAGTATTTCAAAGAATTTACTTATTTTTGTTTAATTGGATCTGTTGCTTTTATTTGGTCCAACATGATACTGTTACTTCATGTACCTGAAACACTCAAGTAGGTCTTTTTTTTGGATGACGACCCATCAACTATCACCACCTGTATCTTCCCCCCCCCCCCCCCCCACCGGGTAGCACGCTGCAGCAGAGTTGGATGTTTTCTCTAAGCTTTGCCCAGGTGGTTTTGCTGATGGGAGAAATGCTGAGAGCTGTCCCCAGTGCAGTTGCTTCTTGCAAGATCTACTGTGCTAGAGAAGTTGCGTGTTTGCAAAGCTTTTGTATGCAGCGTGGCGGGTTTGTTTTTCTTTACAACAGAATCCAAAGGTGTAGAAAAGAGGAAGGGCACTCTCCCTCTGCCAAGCCAGAGGAGAAAGTTCATCCAAACAGCGGAGATAGTCTATCGTTTGTTTATTGGTTTTATGGTGTTTGATTGGTTGTTTTGTTGATTTGGTGGTTTGTTTTTGGTGTGGGTTTTGTTGTGGTTCTTTTTTTTTTAATCATAGTTAAATATGTCTCTTAAAGCGTAATAAACTTGCTGTTTGGGTTAACTTGGTGACAGAAGATTGAACATAACCTTTAATAAATGAGGCTTGTCACAAGAACAAGGCTGCAATAGTGAACAGTGGTCTGGGCTGGCTCTTAAGTGAGCATCTGCCAGAAGCAGCAAAATAATAGAGAAGTTCTAAGACACTTTTAAGGTGGAATTAGTGATGGATAATGCCTTCTAACTGTAATATTACATAGGTTTTTATTCTTCAATATGAGAAAAACAGATATTTACATGTCTGCAAGTTTAGTTTTTTTCTGGTTTTGTGGAGTTGAACTTCGCATTCACCAGTTAAGTTGTGCTCTTCCTTGTGTGTGTATGCATATATTTATAGAAGTTCTTGAAAACCATATTTTTTAATGTTCATAGGTGGAAGTTTGAAGTGTTAAGCAGTAATTGCTTAACATGTCACAGATGTTCTTTTTGAATGGCAGGAAGAGAAAGGGCTGTGGCATTGAATCAGAGCTGAATGTGGATCTTGTTCTTGTGGAAATGCTGTCTGCTTAATACATGTCTAGATGATGCAAGTTGTCTCTACTTGTTTTGCTGGTGGTTCTGTTTGGTAGTTTTTGATTTCTGAAGTTTGGAGATACATTTCTCATCTGAAATAAAAATGTTCTTTGCAATTCTTACTAGTCAAAACAAAGCATCATTTTCTGTTGCGCAAATAAAGCTGACAGAGGTATATTGGCTAGCAAAATTGATGTGCAGACTTTCATAGGCTGAGCTCTGCTGTTCTTTTTCAGGTCAAGCATGGAATTGTTGAGGAGGAAAATCGTTGTATCCTTGAACTCCTGAGGAAGGACTTTCCTGATGGGACCACTTACAAGGTAAATAATTCATATGGGTTTTTTCTCTGATGTGGGGTTTCTTCTTTGTCTTGCCAAACTTGTTAGACAACTGTCTGCTATAAGTCTTTTAGGATTATAATATGCTTTGAAGTGATAAACTTTCGATTTAATCCCTTTCTTCTAATTTTTTAAAATTTATTTATTTTTTTTACCGAGTCCTGATTAAAGAGAAATACTTATTTTATTGGTGCTTGAACTTTTTGTATGGAGTTCTCTGGGAGGTCCTGGAGACTTAGCCTAGTTGTTTGAGAGGTAGCTGCTAAATAGAGAAGAACTTGACTTACATGTAATTTCAAAGTGAAAGAGTAGACTAAATAATATTTAACATATGGAAAACTCATTTTTAAAATAAAACAGATCCAAATTGAGCTTTTGTGGCAGGGGACTGTCACAGTAAAATCATTATTAGATATTACATTACAGTGGCTTATAGACATTTAGCACCACTGACATTTTGTTTGGATCTGCTCCCTTGGTTCCCATTTTCTAAATCCTATTTTGCTTTGATACTAGGGAATAATTCCCCAAGTGTTGTCCAGTGATTGCTTATATATATGCACTTTGGTTTGTGAGTAATTTTATTCACTTGAGTAGCCCCACTGTACTCAGTAGGCCTACATGAATGCCTAAGAACTTGAGAATGCTGATGAGCATAAAGAATACAATTTGGGCATGTAATGGTTGACAAGCAGTTGTTGTTTTGTTTCTGGTCTCTCTTAGGACTCATTTGCATTGCCTCCAGTGGCAACTTTTGTGATCATTAGTAGGGAAAGTCTAGAAGCTGGAAAAAGTCTATCAAATCCTAGCCTGCAAAACTTCTCTCACGTTTGTTTTAATGACATAGATTACAGATGCAAAGATATATTTTTCTTTTTTTAAATGATAATATTGCTCTTTTTTAATAGAACATTGGTCTGCATACTGCAGTTTGAGCATTTCCAACATGCTAGAATACAGCAAAGTGAAATCCCTAGAAAATATTGGCATTTAAAAAAAAATGTGAAGATACAGATTTGTCGATTGTGAAAATAAAGACAACCCAGATGAGCGATCTATTTTATTTTTCCCCCTTATGATTCCTATTTAGCTGCTTGAGGCGGGAGAAGTCTAACATCACTGTAATGTTTCTTAGTTGTCCAAGTAACTTTGTTTACAGGAAAGTTAATTGTGTTACTTGATGGGCTCTGAATCAGTAAGATAAAGCACTTTGCAACTGAACTCTAATTAATTAGCTATTTAAAAATTGAGAATTGTGATCAGCAGCAGATGGCCACTTACACAGCCTTAACAGATCTTAGTAGACAGTGATTCTGTGGCAACAAGCTTTTGAACTCTTTCACATCTTCAGAAATAGTTTAAGTAATTCAAAGCTTTGTTTCAAGATTGTTACCTCTGTTTAGAAGCAGTTCTTCAGTCAGAATTGCAGAAATGGAAGCTGTAAAAAAGGATCTTGACCAAGTATTCAGCTTGCCATAAGGAGGTTATGCTAAAGGTGTGAGAAAACACATTTGCCAATGTATACGTGGCTGCTATTACTGACACACTTTGTATTAGTTTTTCCTTTTCCAACCAATGTTGTAGAACAGTTCTGTGCTATGTCTTGATTAATTTTTTTTTTTTTTGGGATGGGGAACAACTTTGGTTCTAAGTGTTAGTAGTAGAATATCCATATTGACATTGCATACCGTTGTAAGTAGCTTTACTGTAGAGTGCAGTAGAGATGTGGTCTTGATCAGAGGTTTGGTTTTGTCACTGGAATGAGATTTCTTGTTTTGAGTTCTGGACTCTTAGGATAGTCTTTTGGATAAAGAGTGCTGCTTAGCAAACATAGGTGTTGATCTTGTTGATGCTGTGTAACCTTGAAATGAGCAATACAAGAGGGGAAAGGCAGTCATACTAAAGTTGAGCTTGCATCGGAGAAGTCTGTAATAGCTAAAATTTCTTAATTATGTTCTTGTTTAAGATTATGCAGATCTGAGAAACTGCAAAAGATGCAATTTACGAGAAGATGGAGATGAGGATTAAAAACCAGTAGTTGTAACTAACCTCTCAAAAGAAAGGTGGTGAGCAGGGTTGGCAGAGGCAACCTTTAATTGAGGAATTGGTTACTGTAAACCAAGTAAGTCTTAATTTTAACTATAGGTTTCAGGGAACAGCAAATGAATGTCGTATGGTCTTGGCTGATAGTGTGTGCTTTTATTTTTGGATAAAACCCCCAAAGCCTGAGGATGTGAAGCTGCAAATAGAATTTTCTTTTTTTTTTTTTTTTCCTCTTTTCTCTTAAGAGGGAAAAGTAGGCTCTGAAAGTAAGTGTCTTTGTTCTGTGAAGACATTCTACTTTTTTCTTTCTGTGAAACTGATTAATGTTTGGTTATATTTTGTCTCTGAGGGCCAACATAGTGCTTCTGTTTTGACAGCCTAGGAAATTTGGTGAAGGGATTGGTAACCTGCAGGGTAGAGAAACACCTCTCATTCTTTCCGTAGCTTGGCATTTAATATTTTACAGCAAACTTTTAAGTTTAACATATTTGAACTTGTACTAGATAGGGTTAATAGGCTAGAACAAAAGGTCAAAGCATAAGGCATTAGGCTTAATTAAGGGAGAGCAGGAGTGGCAGGAGTATGTGACAGTTAAATGGGTTTCCCACAGACTAATGTCTGTTACAGTGCAACCATGCCTCAACTTAAGTGGGTTATTTTGTGCAAAGGGCAGCAGTGATTAGCAGTTTGACACGCCAGACATTTCTGGCCAATCCCATCTGTTTTAGAGGTTAAAAAAGCACACCTTTATGAGCTGATAGATTGATTTATGTGCCTGTCTGGTAAAGATTAGAAGTCCAAGGCCGATGCTGTAAATGCCAGTTACAGAATATTGTACTTTCTTGGTTGTTCTTTGTTTAAACTGTCAACTGTGTTGTAATGGGGCTAACAGCTATAAAAGTGACCATGCAACATGGAGAGTTGCAGAGTTGCTGTGGCAAGTGTTTTGAACCAGAAAGGTTTGGGAGGATCTTTGCCTCCATCAGGTCTGCTTTGAATGTGAGCTTGTAGGCTTTGGTCATCTTGCTGTGCTTTGCATGGAAGGGGATTCTAGCTTAATGCACTCCAAGGCTTGCACTTGTTCTTTACAGCAGGTCTTGTTCATTTACTTGTTGAGGGGTTATCTGCCTCAGCAGGAGCAGTTTTCCAGTTCCAAGCACAATTGGCTTGGGGAGGATTTTAGTGCTTACAATGTTTCAATATTGAACTTCATTACATTGCATCCTCCTCTCTCTCCTGCTGGACTATGACGATACATGTGTATTCTGTTGTTTTTTTGTTGTTTTTTTTCCCCCTTTGTAGCTGTTACACTCAGGATAGTTTTTCTGATTTGTATCATGAGGTTGCCTGAAGCCTAAAATAAAATAGGTAGCACAATAAGTCTTGACTGTTTCTTGTCATCTTTATGACTTTGTGAAGTCAAAGTTACATTACTATTAATATAAGACTATTAATAAATCGTTGATGCAATAAAACTGTTTTTGATAATGTTCAAGGTTCATACATAGTTGAAGGTGATTATCCTATTTTAAAATCAAGTAGAGGTCAGACAGTATTGTAAGACAACTGACTGTGGCCCAAATGATACGTGATAGCTTTAGGACCAATGTTAATTGTAAATGTGTTTTGTTGTAACATTAAGTTCTGTTGTATTTTGTGAAAAGCAGTGAGATGTATGTGCTCACTTTAAAAGTAAAGCTTAGAGCTGTCATTTTAGATGACATTGTTTAAGTTTTCTCTATTCTTTCTCCCCTCCAAGTAGTGACACTTGTGGCTAAATATAACTGAGGAATAAAACTGCATGAAATTAACGTTTGACACCTTGCATTTAACATTCCTACATTAACTTTTGGTCACCTGTTTCAAATTTCTTGGCTTTCTCTTTGCAGAAGTGTTTATTTTAAATAGGGAGTAAGAGAAAGATAACTGTGGAATGTTGATTTTTATATCTGTATTATAAAGACAGCTCCATGTATCTGAGCTGTACTGTTGCTGTAACAGCTGTGGCCTGTTTGTGAAGACATTTACTAATTTCTGATTCATGAGCAAGTTGTCTTCACCTTACCTAACTTTGTAAAAGCCACTTTTCTTATGTTCCCCTGACAGTCTCTTCACTTCAGTTCTGTTTGAAATGGCAGGAAATATTTTCAGTGTCTTTTAAGATGAGCAAGGCAACATCATTATCTTGCAGTTTATTTAGTAACATGGAGTGAAATGGGCATATGCAGCATCATGTTCTCTGTGGAATAATATCTATTTAAATGATTTGGATCTAATACGTATTTACATGAAAAAAACATCTTGCCCTTCTCTGTGGGGAGAGAAGGTGAACAAGCATAAATTTTATAGTACTCATTGCTTCTCTTGCACTAAATCATACTTAAATTGCAGAAGGTTGTTGGCTTGAGACTTGTGTAAAAAGTGCTTGGCTAGTAAAGTGAGGATGCGAGGAGATTTATCTAATTTAATGCAAGGAAAATGTTGTCAGCTGCAGTGCATTGATATGGAATTGCCTAAATCCAAAAGCAGCATTTCAGATTTTTGTATTTGCGTATCTGTAATATTTTCATGATGACAATATTCAAAATAATTCAAAATCCTGAAGCAATCCATTAGTGAAGTGTGCATGTATGCTGTACATGATTGCTGTTGATGGTACCTGAGCCATTCTCTAATGTCTTGGGAATGGGATGGACACCCTCTCTGCTTTTCTGCTGTTGCAAGGCACAGCATACTTCATCAAGTTTCTTGCAACAATCATTGATAAAATCTTCATAATTCCTACTTCAGTGTAATTAGCATTTCCTGCTCTAAGTGTAGCACAGACGGAGTAATAAAGAGCTTTGAGTAGCACGCTAAAGATGTACTGAGGATTAATTACAGGGTATTTTCTCCTCATAGCAAGGATATAGACCAGTTCTGTTGAGATAAAGTAGAAGTCTAGGCCATGATATTTATTTCTACTTTTCTTTTAATGAGCCTTGGGCCTCCCTTTGAGTCTGTATTTCATGAAGTACAGTTACTTCTACTGTTCTGGTTTCATCGTTGGGTAAATCTCAGCAAAACTACTTAGTTGAATGTGACACTGCACCAAGTGTTCTGTAATTGTCAGGGAACTGGCTGCTTTTTTTTAATACCTCTTCTTTTGTATTTTGCTTTTCAATTAGAATATTATAAAATATTTGCATAAGATATTTATACAGCTTCGTTTGGCATTAAGAACAATTATAAAGTGTCCATTGTTTTAAACTATGAATAGTCTTTTTTTTTAAGAACAGTGTCTTTGGTGTTTCAGAGGATTTACTTGTCTCATCTAACTGATGAAAACGTGAGCACTTGATTGGTATCCCTGATCCTATAGAAACTGGGGAGAAAGGATGCTGCACCATGCTTCTGTGAACTGGCCCAGTATGGATTTCTCCTTATTTTAGATTTCCATACTCTTTGACCTTGCAGTTGTTGACTTTGGTCTGGAACAATTTCAAAGTCATGTAAATGAATGTAATTAAGGTATTGCTTATCATCTTGGAGAGTTCACAGAGATGTTTATTGGCTAGAAAGGTTTGTTTACTTAATATGGAAGGTTAATATAAGGTTAAATTTCACTGTGTAAAATGGCTTCATAATGTTTTTATTTAGCAGCTGAAGAAAATAGTGTTTGAAGGGGCAAATAACAGTTTTATTTGACCTCCATGTGTTTCCTGTAGCTTGCATTATTGGGAATATTTATCTTCATTGCATAGTTTTATTACAGTTTTCCTTCTCATTCTACAAAGGGAACCTCTCAGAACTATTTGTAGGCCTTTGTGTTGCAAAGGAGCTACATTAAGGAAGGAAGTGCAAAAATATTTGACAGTAATTGCTATAAGTAGCCCATCCACTTCCACTTACGTCTTTTGTTCCCCCTCCCTTTTTGCCAGAATGGGATTCATTGTCTGTTCTTTGGTGCTTTTGTCTTTTTTTTTTTCCCCCCTCTGCTTCTGAAATAAGGTGAAAAAGCAGCATAAAGAAGGCAGCTACTGGTTTCTGCCTTCATTTCTTAGGCAGTAGAAAGAGCAGGACCTAGTCATCCATTTTGTTATCTGTAGCTTTCAACTTTGTTTGAATATACTGCTGTGTTGTGTCTTTTTTTATTTTCCTTCTTATCGTTTATGGGAAGAATTGCTTATCTGAATGTTGGTAATGATTGCTACTCATTTGGAGTTTTTAGTAGTTACCAAAAAGGTTAATACATGAAAAACATCATGTTAAAACAAACCTAACCCCTCCTAACAACAACCCAGAACAAAATAAATTAAAACCAAAACCAACCAACAACAAAAACCAACCAAAACCTCACATAAAAAACCTAACCAACCAAAAAAAACCAAAAAACCTCACACACTAAACCAAAGACAATGAAACCCCCCCCCCCAAAAAAAAAATCAAAACATGAAACAACAACAACCAGCAAAAAACCCAACCAAACAAAAGAAACAGAACCAAAGAAAACCCAGCCCTTTTTTCCCACACCCTTTTCATCTCCTGCTCATGGCCATTTTTCCAGAAGTGCAGCTCCCAACTGGAGAAGCCTCTGATCTCTGATGGCTGGAAAAGTCCAAACAAGTGTGTTCTGCCAAGCCTGTACTTGGCTGAGTTTGGTGCAGAAGGAGTAAAGCTACATGAAACTTAGAAACATCTCTTTCTGGAAACATTTGGCCAACATAACCAACAATCCTTGTTGCCCATATTTTACAGAGTATTTACTATTGTTTCTTTCTCATGTAATAAGAGTTGTACATGGCATCCTCACTGTTGAGGTAGCAAACTTCTGCTTACTAGAACTTAATATGCTAAATAAATTATGCAATAATGAGAATATATTTTAAAACATTCATTAATTCAGTGAAAAGTCTTAACTATTTATAGGATATCTCCACAAGCAATAATTCATACCCAAGAGCATCTTTCCTCTTCTATTTTTGTAGGAGATGAAGGCTTTAGGTTGTAGTTTGTACTACCAAAATGTGCAGCTAGGACAATAGCTTTTTTTTTTTTTTTTTCTTGAATTCTTAATAACAGTCATAACTTGGAGTGATGTAAAGGTGCTCTCAGGAGAGAGATAAGCAAAATCTCTCTTGGGCAAGATAAGAAAGATAAGAAGCTGAAATTCAAAACCAGACTGCAGATAAGTGTGGAATCTTTCACCTTTGGATTTGGAAAGAATGGTGGTGTTGACTTCAGGAAGGCCAAAATGTTGAATTCCAAGATCATATGATAAAGCCCTAGAACTCCCTGAATAATGGAGGTGTGGTTATGGAGTGGAAAGGCAAAATTAGCTGAAAAATATCCTTTAGTTCAGGCCCTATTTGAGAGAAAGGAAGAATCTATGCACCTTTGGCATTTACTTTTGCTCAGCTAACATAGTAAGAGCTTAAGCTGCTCAACAGTGACCATGTAAGAGAGTGAAAAATGTCTTGAAGAAAATTTTCCTCTTGCCGCTGGAGGTCAGGATGATTTCTCAAGCATCTGTTCTGGTCCTCTCAACTTACTGGTGTTTAACTTTTATATTGAGTGTTCCTTTTGCATTTTATTTTGTAGCAATAATTTGCCCTATTAGCGTTTTGTAACCTCTTTCCATTCCTTCTCATAGGTTTTGCTGTTGAGGTGAAAAGATAAGTTTGTGAAGAGTAACATCCTACCATTGACTGAACTCTGGTTTGATCATGTCTCTTGAATGTAGCTCTTCAACACAGCTGTTTTGAGTGCTTGCTCAGAAACACTTTTTTTTTTTTAAGTTAGCTTGTCAAATGCCCAAGGCTCTCTCAGCCTGCATATGACCAAACTGGTTTTTGATCTGAAATGCATAAAAGGTCACTTTCCCAAACTTTATCTTCTGGACCTCAAGTTTTATCATCAGTCATTTTCTACTGGGAATTTCCTTAATGGAAAAAGGGTCTGTTCAGTGTGCCCTTCAGGCTTTCCAGACAATTTCACATTTGCTTTACCCTGTTCTGGTATTGTTTTCAAAGTATTTTAATGTGCAATAAGGGACAGGAACAGTGTCTGGACACCGCTTTTAGGTAATATTGGGTATTTTGGGTTACAATTCTGTATGGTTCCTCTAGGTCTGATGCCTTCAGGGTTTTGTCTAAGTAAATACCAGCTATATTTTTGTCTCTTCAAAACTGAAATTGTGTTAAAGCACATCTTAAAGTACCCTCTTTGTGCTGATGACCATGCTATTTCTGTTGTTGTTTGAGGAGAATCGCAGGTACTTCACAAGGTGCCAGGAGCGCTGAATTCCCTCTGTTGCCACCTTCTAGTGCTATGGTAGGCTGTTGCTGCTTGGCTACTTAAGTAGATTTAGAGCCTCAGATAATCAGTTATGCTTTTGCATAATGGATTGTATGAATTTAACATATAAGCATGCTCATCTTCTCTTCCTGTCCTCCTTAAAGGTCACTGTACAGGAGGGAAAGTTGAGTCATGGACTATGAACACTTGCAGATCTGCTATCTGATTTAATTCTGTTAGCTTGTTGCTTGGTGGTGTGGCAGGTGGACTTTGTCAGGTTTACCTGCAGCAGTGCTACTGATATTAGTGATCTGCTCCCTTTTTCTGCAGAAGGATTCCTTCCCTGTAGTAGGATGGCATAGGTCAGGGTGTGTTATCTCCTCACCTGATACCTTTCCTCATTGAGCAAAGAGACTTGCATGGAAATGCAGCTGCTTTGTGTGTATCATACAGCTTACTTCTGTGGAGAAACTTGCCTCTTTCTTTTCAACTTGCTCATGTCTTGTGGAAGTCAGAGAACTCTGACAAGATGCCCTAGATTGTAGAAACAGCAGTGGTCGTTTAAATAATTCACAAAAGTGATGTAAAATACTGAAATGTTCTTGAATATTGCAGTTATTGTGCTTCAGTATGAAACTGTAGATAAGAAAGAAAACTATTGAAAGGGCATGTGGCAAGAGATATGCTAGAGCTGGTGATACTAGGGATGTCAAATAATTTTAGGAGGGAAGTAATGGATGGGCTCATTTGAAATTGGTGGTTTTTTTTTTTTTTTTTTACTTCCTAAACCCCTGTTGTGCTGTACTGGAGATAATGCACATAGTGTCAGAGTGGCTCTTTTGGGTGTTGGGGTGTTTGGGGTTGTGTGTTTTCTTTTGGTTGTGTTCTGATACAACTTTCAAGTCTCTATTTAAGACCTCTTCTCAAATGATCTCCTACGTCAACATTTGGAAGCATTAGGGAAGAGGGCCATGTTAGGACATAATGTAGTTAGGAAATTTACAGAAATTTTAGGGGGAAAAAGTATGAAATAAGTCCTGGGGATGGTAAGTTGTGATTTTTGTGTACTTCTATGTCTGTTTTATGAGTGAGAGCCTTATGCTTCCTGGGTAAACCAGCTGTCAGTCTGATCAATCAAATATGAAGTTTCTAAATGTGTCAATTGTAAAAAGCAATCCTACCAAAATGATGTTTGGAGGCTTCTCATGATTTGAAGAGTACAAATGATGCAGTGCTTTTCAGCTGCAATAAATAAAAATGAGATGGAGAGACAAACACATGCTTTCAGCCTGCATAAACAGACTTGCTAATTAAGATCAGGGCAAATATCCCTATGATTTTCTCTTTTGGTTTAATCAGTGGACTATGTGTTAAAGTGTAACAGTAAACATAACTCATAAACTCTCATTTCTAAATTCTAGCTCCCCATACATGCTCTGATGGTATATTACAGTACTCTATTCCTGTACTTGTTATTTACAAGTGAATCACTTAGGATATGTAGAAACAAGTGGTTATTACTAAAATGAGATCACAGAGCAGAATTAAAAGGTATAATATCTTCTGTATGCTTGTATTGACTCTCTGGTTACTGTTTGTGCTATTTAGTCTTTGCAGGTTGCACATGTGTAATGTGTGCATCAAACATACTTTTTTTTCTCCTAGAAATACCCAAGTGGTTGGTTTGAGTTGTTCAGTGACCATGGTACAACCAGTAGGGTTGTCTCTCATTTGAATCTGACCAGCACTGAGTATTTAGATGCTCTATGATCTGTGCTGTTTGCCACTCCTTGGAACTACATCTGTAAGCAATGTGTCTGGACTTATGTCAGTATTTTTTTGAGGACCTTGGTTAAAAGTTAGACATCTTTTATTTAAATATACATATATTTAATGGTAGAAACTTTAAATATACTATAAAGCAGTTTTGTTTTTTTTTTATAATCAGTCTTTTTGTGTCTCAGTGGTAATATCCATGCCTGCTCCCACCCAAGTGTAAGATAAACTTGGTAATTTGCTTTAATATATTCCATGGCAATCATTTTCAGGCATTGTCTGTGGGCATATTAGTGGAGCAAACTGATTAGAAGGGAAGATGTGAAAAGAAGTTTGGCTTGTCTTAATATGTTGAGAAGATGCAGAACTTTGGTATTTTCTGAATGTTAAGGATAGAGTGAGTGGATGAGGTGGAAAATGAATGTTGGGTCTGTCAGTGGGTGTTCTTTAGAAGTGTGTGCTTTGGTGTGTGTTTTTGTTTGGGTGGTCTTTTTTTTTTTTTCTTGGTGTTTTTTCTTAATCCTGTTTCTGGGAAAGCCTCCTGATCTGATACATGTAGAAATATGATAGAGACTTACTAGTCCTGAGTTCTTGGAACTTGGAGGACATTATTTGTGTCAGTGGAAATACCCCTTGTTGGAGAAAAAAGGATATTGCCATAATTTGGCACCTTAACTTCTATGTGACTTGTTTGATTCTATGTATGGCCAAGAGGGAAATGATCCCTTTGGGTTTGGTTGAGTATTCTTTAATTCTACAACTTGTTCAACAATTTAGAGGAAAGAGCAACCATCTTGGGGGAAAGGTGCTGTGTGCAATGTGCTTCAGCAACAGGACTATGTGCAAAGCTTCTGAAGGCTTTCTCCTCATGAGGAAGAAGAGGAGCTGATGGAAGCACCATGTGACTTATGAGCCCTCTCATGTCCTTCTGAATATGGGGTCTGCTGTGGTTTCTGAGACTACGTAGTGCTAGAAACCAGTGGGGAAAAAGTTGTGTAATTGTGGTGTAGTGTAAAAAAAAAAAAAAAAAGTTTGGTCTTGTGGTGTGTGCTGGCATCATTGCACAGGACTTGCAGAGTCTGTTCTGCACCACTACTCCACCCCACCCCCGATGCTGCACACCTCTTTTTCTGGTACTTTGTTGATATGGCCATAGCCTCACAGCATGTCCAGGGTACAAACTCTTACTGGTGAAAAAACTGGGAAAATGTAGTTCTAGGCAGCAAAATGAAGGAACAGACCCGTGCTGTACCTTCCACCTCTGTGCTGTTGTTGTATTCTTTTCTTCTCTTAAGCCTTGCAGCATTTAATTAGATGTCACCTACTGTGACACAAAGTACATAGAAGAGCACGCATGCTTGCAAGAAGTTGTGGGTCTTGGCCTGTAAGTGCTGTGCCCTGTTCCTGTATACAAGGGTGACTTTTTTTTCTGTTGGCTTTTCTTAGGAGGAAAGGGTGTGATGCCAGTCTGTGGCAAGCTGACTTCCATGTCTTTGCTGCCTCCAGTAGCGGAACAGACAGGCTCAACAGGGGTATCTGGGCAGGGAGAGGGTAAAAAGTATCCAGACTTGAGTTTAAAAATTAATCTAGGAAGGACGTTCTAAAAATAGATTAGAGCATGTGAAAATGTACCTGTGAGAGAGATTATGTGGAAGATTTTGGTCCTAAAAGAGACTTTTTAAAGGAATAGCTCCATGTGTCTCTTTTCAGTGTGCCAAATTACTTATTTGTGATGCTTAAAAATTCTGCTCCTTTAATGAGAGAAATCTATCTTGCTTTCACTGCCTCCAGCTCTTGAAAGTTTTGACACTGTGTGAGAGAGCAACTAAAGTGCAGCACCTCCGCATTCACGGGAAACAGCACTCCTGTGCCTGCAGAAAGGTAGCTCTCTTTCAGAGCTAAAGGCTGAGTTTGTACCCAAGCAGTTAACACTTCTTCAGTATGGTAACAAACATGCTCTATTGCTGTAAACGTGCCTTCTGCAGGGAAGACAGTCAGTCCCTTAACCATACTGTGCAATGATTTCAGGGTGAGCTCAGCATAAATACTGGTGCAACTGCAGGGTCTTCTTCCTTTTACAGCAAATTACAATAACCAAACCACCAACTTGCAGAAGTGTGTAATATACAAGGAAAGTTATTTCTCCTCCCTCAAGTCTGACTATGGTTTTAGTTCCATATGCTAATGATTATTTTATAATACAGAAATTGTAACTGGAATTAATACTCTATTGTGTTTTGGAGAATAAAACCACAAGCACACACAAAAGGAGAGTGAAAATTGGATTGTTAAAACATGTGGGATTAAAACATGGGGAATGAAGTTGGGCTGAACATCCAGAAAGAAAGTCTGTGGCAAGAGTATACCTATGCCAGGGCCCCATAGGCTTATTTCAGCATTTCTGATTGCATGTTCAGTCTAGCGCTGTCAAAATACCTGACTGTAGTTGCATGGAAGAGTTATTAAAAACAAAATAAAAGAGAATGTAAGAAAAATTGCTTTCATAAAACTAGTGAGGAGAATGACAACACCTTTCTAGCAGTACACTGCATTAAACTAGCCTGCATATCAGTGAGAGACAAAACTAAGACCAGGTAAGACAACAGGCAACCTTCTCACTAAACAGTCTTCACTGAGAAGCACATAGAGTAAATATCCTTTTTCATCTTTTCCTCTCTCTTCGATAGGCCTGTAGAATAGATGGCTGCTTGCATGACGTGTGGAATGCAAGGAATTTGAAGTACTTCTCTACACTGGGAAGTCACAGAAGAGGCAAACATTGTTACCCGTTTATGTGGCCAGCACAGTTAGGATTCAACCTTGTTATCAGTGGAAGTCATCTAACCTTTTCTAATCAAGTTTCATTTTAAACCAGTGTAAAATAATGTGGGATTTTGCTTGCACAGAAGAGTAACCTTACGTATGTAAGGGAAAGCTTTTGTACTTAGATACGGAAACACAGGAGAACAGCAAGAGAGAATCTGCATTTGTGCTGATGGAGGTATACAGTATAATTCAGTTTCACTGAGTGGAGAAGCCTTATTTGGCCCATCAGTCCTGCCTCTTTGCTGGTACAGCTGTAGACAGAGATGTTACCCTACTGGGAGCAGTTCAAGAAGGTGCAATTATTTATTTTAAAAATACAAGTGTCTCTGTGGTCTTTGTTGCATGAGCCAGCTTACTTCAGGAAAGAATGATGTTCCTGTCAGGAAAATAAGTCAGGGGAAATATGAAGGACATCTAAGCAATGCTTAATGCAAAAGCACAAGTGGAAGTAAAGGAAAGTGGGGGACTGGAGTTGATGGGTGTTTTTTTTAAATATTATTATTTCATTTTAGCAATGGTGCCCAAGTAGCCTCACCTGAGCCTATAGTCTCAAGTGATCAAGAACAGCAGAGAACTGGATGAACAAAACTCAAGTTGTGTGTTAGGGGTTCTCTGAACAAGAAGAGTGTTTTCTTCCAAGAGGCTGTATCAGTGTTGGAAGGTTCATGGTTTTCTCAAAGAACATAATCAGGTATCAAAGTAGAGGATTTTTTTTTTCTTTTTTTTGGAGTCAGACATATGAGATACTTTAGTTTTGCTAAAGAAAATCTTATTAAATCAAGGAGTCTGACTCGTACTGCATTCTTTCATTGTAAAATGTGACTCTGTGCTACAGTTAATAAGTGACTATTTTAGCCTAGAATTGTATGAAAAGGCACTCATTACCACAGTAACCTCTGAATGCACTGGATCATGTAAACTAATTGAAGCAACAACAAAAGCTTGCAACTCCCCCAAAAAAGTTGAATTTATGAAGACTGCTAGTTTTCTTAAGTTTTGTAATAAGAGGTGAAGAGAACAGACCTTAAATTATTTACAAGTTTATGTAAAAAAGTTTAAACAACTTAGGACATCAGTGTTTCACCTAACAAGCCATTCTGTCATCCAAAAGTAGTCTGTAGCCACAAATAGCAGATAAGCATGGAAATATTAGCATAATTAGGATAAAAGGCATCAGTCACAAGAAGCAGACCTAATTGCATAAATTCAGGTTCATGGGACTTTTCTGACTTAGACTGAATTAACGATAAGGAAACACAATAAAAATATGCTGTTTATTTTGCCATTTTAGAGGTTTTTGCATTTGGTTTGTGGTGTGGGGTTTGGGGTTTTCTTGTTTTTTTTTTCTTAGAAGCAACCTTTTTCTAACATTGAAATCTATTAACTTATTTAACAGCTTAGCAAACATACCCTGGCTAAAGTAATATTCTTAGGGAAGTAGGGCAAAAGCAAGCATTGTTTTTTTTCAAGTAATAAAATGTTCTATGTAAGAGTTAATTCTGCAGTTAAATTCATCTAGAAATGCTGGTAGCATGTTCATGGAAAAAGTAGTTTGAAGGCTATAGCTTCCCAGCTGCTGGAAAAACAAGCATTTTGCTTTTTAACCTCATATTAAACTCATTGCAATGCTTCTCTTGAATCAGAATGAGATAAATACCCCTTTAATACTGTCAGGGTTTTGTGGTTGGTTTTGTGATGGGTTGTTTTTTTTGCTGTTGGTTTGGTTGTGTTTTTTAATGTGTGTGGTATAGAAGCATCGCTTAACAGCAGTAAGAGTGAGATGAGGGTAGGAGGCTCAAGGATTAGATTACACTAAGCTTATAGATCTCTGAACAGAAATGTGCACTTCCAAAGAAATGAATGGCAAAAGGAGAGGTAGAGTTGTGTATGTTGTGGTTTCAGTAGTGCATTGTGTGTTCAGTGCAAACTCTCTACCTTTTAAAAAGCATCTTAAAGGGCCCTGAGTAGTCTTAGTGTTTGGGTTCTCTGCTTGATGCAGAAGGGCAGTTTGTGGCTGTGCAGAAGCAGAGTGAAACCTTGGCCTGTCCCCTTGTAGATAGCCGAACTGTAGCTGGCTGCCACACATGACAGGACTGAGCAAAGGGCACCGCGATCTGCTGTTCTGGGGGCATTTTTTTTCTTTGACACAGGAATTGGATTTGCTGGTTGGTATTCTTGGTTCCTGCCATCAACCTTTAATCTGTGCAGCTGTCACCTGCACCAGGTGTTTGTGTATGTAATAACTGTTCAATATGTAGTGTTCTAGAGCTTTGTTCTGAGGACTGTAGGAGGCCTGTTTCAGACTGTTCAGGTCCTTATAAAGGCAGAAAAGACATAATTGCCTATTTCCAAACAAAAAAAAAAACCCTCTTGAAAAGTATTACTAGGTTATCAACACTTTGACTACAAATATGAGTCTAGAAGCACAGCATAGTTCAAGTTGGACGGAATCAGTAGGGATCACCAAGTCCAATTTTCAGTTCCTTGCAGGAACGCTATATGACCTTCAGGCACTCCTGGAACTCTGACAGACTTGGTGCCATGACCACTTTGTTGGGAAGCCTGTTCCAGTCACCAACTACCATCTCAGTGAAGAATCTTTTCCTAATGTCCAAATGGGTAGTTCATCATTACTGGGAGATTTACCAGGCCTTTCCCAGTAACACAGGCAGACTCTGACTCCTGTTGGCTTACATTGAAAACTGTCACGGTGGTCTTTTTACAGACACTATTAGGGTTAATTTTTACTGTTGCCCTGTTAGGCATAAAATGTTCAAATGTGCTTGGTAACAGTACCCAGTGGCTAGGTTTTTAGAAAATGATCCTTGACACAGTTTTGCATTTGGCCTAAAATTGTTATTCAGACAGTTTGGACCAAATATTGGGTATCTTTACTGGCTAAAGAGCCTGTGTTTTGGGGGGGGGGGGGTGTGTGTGTGTGCAGAAAGTCTTTGTGATGTCATTTGACTAGCAAGCTCTTGATGGCCCACAGTACTGTCAAATAGTTGGCTTGACTAATAAATTACTTCTGACAAATAGTGTTGCTGCTTTGGAAAATGAATTTTGTCACCTGTATTCTTAAACTTTGGAGAAAAGTGATACGAATATTGTTGGACTTACAGCAGACTTTGGGTTTTCCAACTGGTTTTGAATCTACGTGTAGTTACCAGGTTGTAGGTTGTATGTGAATAGTAATTCAAGTTATGTTGCTTCAGTTACTGCATTAGAGGACTGTAAAGAAGTTTTATAACAATACGTATGGGCACTTAACCCACATTGCGTTTGCAAGGAACTTCAAAAACCAGTCCTATGCTAATATAGTTATAATAAAATCTTTTTTTTTTTTCTGGCATGTGGACATTCAAAGAACATTAAGACTCAGCAGTGCTTAAATGCAAAGGAAAATACTGATTACAACTTGGAAACCTGCAATGAGTTACGGATACGACTCTATATTTTCATCTGCTACTCTTTAAAAATTAATCTGTTCCTTTTATGTCTGTTGTATAAAAGGCTGTGTTGTTCAAGCTGTGTGGATAAGATGAGCCCCTGGTTGTTTTTCAGCTATAGCTTTGAAAAAAATACATTAATTGCAAAGGCTTGTCAAGTTGCCTCTTCTTTACATGAACTCATTATGTAAAATCTTTTTCATCTGCTCTAAGTAATGTTTTGAAAATAATTGGAAAAATATGTTGAAGGAGATACCCTTCAACATGAGCAATGGTTCCAGAACCTGACCTTCTTGGCATTGGCTGTGGTGATAACTCTGGAATTGAAAATGTGAATCTTGTCTTTCTGGTTTTCATTAGTAAGGTGCATTCTCAAAATTACCGCTGTTTCTAAGCAGTCATCTTCTCTGAAACAAAAATAATTAACAAAGACACCTTTTTTAATTATCAGATGACTTTTAAAGAGTTTTAAAATGTTTATTCTGCTCTTTGCCTCACCAACAGTGATAGCTCAGACTCTTTTGTTACTGGATTTTGTCTTGTCTATCCCCTCCCAAATACATATTGTGTTCTTTGGTGGCTCTCCCTGGAGTGCTGATCCATCTTTCTGCTGTTTTCTCTGGATTCTTCCTCTTCTTATTTACTTTGCCTTTAAAAAAAACAAACAAACAAAAAACCCCAAACCCAAAAAACCCAAACAAACAAAAAAACCCCCTGAACACCCTGAAGTTGTTTTTATTTCATATATTAGTCTGAACAGAATTACATTTTATGTTTAAAAAAAATGTAAAACCAAGGAGAAGCAATCCTTTTCTTAGGTAATGCGCTTTTGTTGTTGGGTGGTGTTTGCTTGTTTGGATGTTTTGGGGGTTTTTGTTGTTGTTGTCTGGTTGATTGGGTTTTTGGTTGGCTGTTTGGTGTGCGTTTTGGTTTTTTTTTAATGCTGTTTTTAGCCAGCATTCTCATGCATGGTGTTATAAAGCACTAATGACTTCTCCATAACTGAGAATTACCTAGGCTTTTGCTTTTGTCAATATATTTTTTTGGTTTTAGTTTTGTTTTTTTTTTTATCAGGTCTTCTTTCCTTTTTCAGTTGGGCAGTATACATGGTTTGCTTTCAGAGTTTGCAGCAATCAGTAACAGTAAAGCACTAAAGGCAGGTGACAATAGTTTACTGGTAACTGGGATGTTTCATCTGTTCTTTTTAAAGCAAGTTGGACTCAGTGATCTTGGAGGTCTCTTCCAACCGAGGCAATTTTATGATCCTAAGGTTGGACCTTTGAGGTCTCTGCCAACTTGGTATTCTATGATTCTTTCTAAAGCATTTTGTAACTGCAGTTTTTTTGAGGCATGTACAGGCAGCAGTTTCCCCACCTTCTGCATAAGGACACAGAAGAGGGTTCCAGCATGCCACGGAGACAGTCTCTGACTTTGTGACCTCTACATAAGGCTACAGGCTAGCCTGTTCTTTAGGCTGCACTTGATCAGTACTGAGAAGTAGGCAGCTGTCTGTGCTGAGAGGGCATGGATGACAGAACATGCTTGGGCAGTTCTTCAACAGCCATGCTGGCTTCCTTTTGGCTTCTAGGTACAATTCAAGGTTTTGTCCTTGGCTGCTTTTAAGTCTAACATGACTTTAGCTCCGTTTGAGAGGCTGCCTGCTTTTCTGATCCAGCATAGCAATTAATGTCAACCAGCGTACTTGACCTAGATTGTCCTAGTTTTTAATGTCAAGTGGCCACTGGCAGGAAGTTCTTCAAGAGGGAGTTTTGACTATGGAATGTGTTCCCAACCTGGTCTGGTGGAGTCAGCTTGCTATGTGGGCTCAGTGCCAGGCCTATCTTATTTCTTTGCCTATGGAGATGAAGAATTGTTCAGTGCTTCTCCTGTTCTCCTTTGCCCCTAAAGAAAGGCAGGTTAATGTGGGTTTAAAATCACTACACTAAGATTTTCCACTTCAGCTCTGTGGGAAGACAAGTGAAATATATTTTAAAGAAAAAATAGCACACATGCTGCCTTTCTACATGAAAGGGCTTTTTTTCCTGAGAGAATTTAATTGAACGTTTTGCATTAAATGAAAGCAAAAGATGTTTCCTCACACAGACCAGTTTGAAAGTATGGCAAGTTAAATTTAGATAAGTGTTGTTTTCTTTCAGCTTTGTGGAAGACTCCACAGTTCACTGCCAGACACAGAAAGCTTCCTTCCTGCTGGGAAAGGAGACTTCTCAAACCATTAAAACCATCACCAAGTTCTTTAAACTTTCCCAAGCCTCACAGCTGAAATGACTGTAATAAGGCCAGCTTTACCTCACAAGAAGGTGTTTGATGCTGCCTTTTTTTTTTTTTTTTTTTTTT
>WBNM01025987.1:0-33576 GCA_013399055.1 Ramphastos sulfuratus | reverse complement strand
TTTTTTTTTTTTTCCCCATGCCATTTCTGATGAGGTTGGTCAGTCCAGCAAACAAGCATTTGGGAGTACAAGTAATTTTGGGAAGGAAGGGTTTAGTCAGTGTGATGGTTTGGGAGTTCCCGGCCCCTCCACACTTTGTAAAATCACCCAGACTAGACTCAGCCGGCTGGAAGTTAAGGACTGAAGCTCTGTTTACAGCTTAGCACAATATACAAGCAGAGATATACACTATATACAGGAATATTTACAGAAATGTACAAGTTAAAGGTATACAGAAACAGAGCACCCCTCCCAGAAATCAGAGACCTCAGGAGGGGCTTCCAACTACCCTTCCACCTTCTCCCCACCCCTATACCTTACCCCAGGGTTTGGCTCATGCGCAAGATGAGTTTGGAGGATTGGCCAGGGGAGTTAGAAGGAAAGTGGTTACTTAGGTTACTTAACAGAGAGGAGAGGACCCACTGGCTCCCAGAGAAAGACTGAGAGACTGGGATATCTATGTTTTGAGTACTTATTCTTAGCCATCTCAGCAAGCCTATGAGGGAAGTAGACATCACCATTGTTTTGTTTTCACAGCCTATAACATAATTTTCTCTATTAAAATATTCCAATTAGCCTCAAACCAGCACAGTCAGGAGTGCTGCTTGACAACTGCACACCAAAGTTGGAGTGAACTGTTGAAATATAAATACAGTTCTAACTTTGGCCTGGAAAAACTCTGTTCTCTTACTGTGACATATCTGAATGCTTATTGGCAAATGCCCAAGAGCCAACCAAGATAACTGTGGTTATAGAAGGATACAAGGGAGGAAGAGGAGAGATTCATTTGATCTAAAGCCCTAAACTTTAGTTCAGACAGCTGGGATCAATTTATGGCCACATTGTTCCTCTTTCTGCTATAGTGAAAGACTGTGTAGTTCTACAGGCCAGGAGAGTTCAGCTTGCATGTCTGCTTTGAACAGAATAGAAAAAGTTGCTTTCCTGAACACATTTTAACCCTTTTCCAGTCAGTCTGGTCTCTAGAGAGTTTCAAGAACACAAGAGGAAAAAAAGAAGTGAAAAGAGATTAGAAATAAGGGGGAAAGTTACTTGCTTCTGGAAAAGGTTAGGAAATAAACCAAAAGTAGAATTAGAGAACTTGCAAGTATCCATAATTTTAGTTCTTGACTCTAAGAAAAAAAAAACAGGACTCTTAGGATGATAAACCTGATCAAATGGTTAGATTCAAAGTCAGTTGGAGATTCACTGATTTCAGCAGATTTGGGATAATTTTTTAATGTGGAAGAAAAGGAAGACGACCTTAAGAAATATAAAACTTAAACTGGAAGAAAATATTAGGTCACACCTAAGAAGAGAGATTCATAGGGTGGTTTGGTTCAGAAGGGACTTTAAAGATCATCTAGTTCTAACACCCAGCAGTGTCAGGGACACTTTCTGCTAGACCAGGTTGCTCAGGGCTTCATCCAGCCTTGCCTTGAACACCTCCAGGGACGTGACTTCCATGACCTTCCTGGGCAACCTGTTCCAGTGTCTCACCACCCTTTATTGTAAAGAATTTCCTTCTAATATTTAGTTTAAATCTATCCTCTCCAAGCTTCAATGCGTTCCCCCTTGTCATATCACAGCCTCAACTGCAGCAGCCTGTCCCCATATGATAGGTGTTCCAGCCCTCCTGGACTCACTCCAGCAGTTCAGTGTCCTTCCTATGCTGGGGGCACCACAGTTGGATGCAGCATTTGAGATGGGGTCTCATGAGAACAGAGTAGATGGGAGGCATCACTTCCCTCATCCTGCTGGTCACATTTTGTCTGCTACAGCCCCAGGATACAGTTTGCCTTCTGGGCTGCAAGTGCACATTGCTGACTGATGTTGAGTGTTTTTTCATCAACCGACACCCCCAAGTTGTTCTCTTTGAGACTGCTCTTGAACCATTCCTTGCCCAGGCTATATTTGTGCTTGGGATTTCCCTTACCCAAATACAGGACCTTGTACTTGTCCTTGTTGAACTTCATGACCAAAGATCTTTGGTTGTGACTTTGGTAAGTCTGTTTTGAAGACTGGTAATGAAGAGAGGCAGTTTCTCCTCTAATGAAAAGAGTTACTACCTGGAATGAGGCAATTCTTGTGACATCTGAGGGGAGAAGTAGTGAAAGAAAAAGTGCAAGCTGCCAAGTATGTTGAAATAAGCATGCTAATTGGTGTCATGTAACTAAAAGCAGTTATGTGAAGGAATAGTGCAACCCACTAGGAGGCATCCACTGTGGTGAATGGGAAACTATGAGCTTCAAGAGCAGTGTTTGGTTAGTTATTCTGAAATAGAGAGGATTAAGGTAGTGCTAAGACACAGGCAAGAAATTCTGTGCACTGTTACAGATGTTTACCTCCTGAGTGGAAGGTGGCAGGAAGATCCTGTGTATGTTCAGCAAAGAGAAACAGGAACCCTGTGGAACTTCTAACAGGTAGGAGACAGCAACAGGCACTTTGAGTGTGTGATTAATTTGACTTCCTTCAAGCACATGCTATAGGCTGAGTTCAACAGAAGAGCCTAGTTTTTCCCATGGGCTGTAAAGGGAGACTGACGTGACCTGTTCAGATAGAGACACCTACACTGTAAACAACTTTATTTGGTCAAGTGAATTCTGGCTTGGCATCCACATCTAAGAATGGGAAGACAGGGATGCAGTGTTATTATGGTTTGTGGTTAAGTGTCAGATGACCTCCATACTAGTAAAGACTTGACACCTTTTCCAAATGGGAGTTGGCATTCCAGGGCCTCCAGAGTTCTGCCAAGGCATGGCTAACAATTCATGTTGTGTTGAAAGGGCATCACCCCTGTGCCACCTCTTTGTGGGCAGCAGATGAAAAACTGTTGTGAGTCCTTGCTCATCTTATGCTAGTGTATGAAGACACCAGTGCTGGACTGAGCTATGAGACTGGGTCCTGGCAAGAAGTAAGCAAGTGTATGGTTCACCTAGCTCTGGAAGCACCTTCAAAGAGCTGAAAGTAGTACCCTGTTGAGTTGCTTCCATCTAGCAGTGATTGATTTGTAGGTGAGCACGCGTAGATGTGACAAGTGGTCAGATGGTGAGCTCCACAGGGACACTTACTGGACAGCAGAGTATACATTCTGGTGACAGCCTTGGTGGTTACGTGTAAATCACCTAGCATGCATTTGGTGGGCCGTGAAAAGTAAATGACTTATTGACAATAGTTCCTGGTTGAAATTGGAATATTGTGCTGTATTGTTAAATAGGTCACACAAAATGCAGAATCCATGTTTTGTTATTCCTAAAAGGAATTTTAATCTCTCTTTTTAGACTATGAGTATTATGCAGATGTTATCATTCTCCTACTTGTTTCCATCATATCCATACAAATCTGCTTTTATTAATTCAGGACATTGAGATTTTTGTTTATACAGCAGAGTTCCTAAAAGTAGTAAATGTGTTTTTCATTTTATTTGCAACTTAATTTAATTTTTTTTTCCTGTGGTTTATTTGAAACACCAGCATATTATATGGTGGATGCTGTAGTATTTCTCTGGGTGCACAGTATAATGAGTGTCTCTGGGATTGTTTTTATTTTCTTAGCTTTTTTTTTTTTTTTTATTTTAGAAACAAAAAGAATTAAATATCTGTGAAATGTGTTCATTAACTTTCAGGAAAATTTCAATAGTGAAGTTAATGCTTTTGATTTTAACTTACAATACTGTTCAAGGTGCTTAGACTAATGCTGTTTAAGAAAATGAGGGATGTCATGTTTATTATGATTATTATGGATTATTTTATTAAAGCAGTCTTTAAAAGGTAGCCTCATTGAGTGTGCCTTCATTTTTATTGAAAAAAACCAAACCAACAACATAAACATCATTCACATTATTACACCTATTTTCTCAAAGTGCTCATTGTCTCTGTGCAGGCTTATTTTATAATGTATGCATCTGGTAATGAAAATAATAATTAAGTTCTTTCACAATGAAACTGTGATTGGAGGAGGGGAGTGGGTGGAGAAAACTCCAGTAATGCTAGCAGCTGGATTTACACACAGTAAAACTAGCTAATTGACTAGTAAGGCTGATTCTTCACCTGCTATATTTTATATGTTAAAGTGGTGTTTTCTCTTTTTCTGATAGGCATTCTGTATTTGGAAACACCACTTTTCTACCTCCCATATTCTTTCCTTATTTTTTTTTCCCCCTTTCCTGCCATCACCTTTACCCCTATTCCCATGTCTTCCATGACATACACATTCTGACCTTCATCTCTTGAGGAATTGCTCATGCACTGGGATGGAGTGGCACAGGCATTGAGTTGCAAGGGTTTCAAAAAGATTCTGCTGAGGAGGTTGGAGAGGTCTGAGTGAAAGTGGTGGTGGTCAAGAAGTGCACAGGGTGCTGAACTGTGCTATAGACCAAACCCTAGCGAACCCTCACAGTCCTGGAAAAGACAGGGATGTAATCTAGAGCTGAGTAGCAAAACCAAACTGAGGTGGATTAAAGTAGAACTATTTGGGTGAGTGTTTGCTGATGAAAGTGCAGGAAGTGATGCAAGTCGCATTACAACGTGGCCCATTTATAGTATTTACATTAAATCCGATTTGCTGTTTTAGTTCTTAGTCTTCCTGCTTTTCATTTTGCTATTGCTTATTTTCTTTCTTTGGGGTGATGTACTGTCTTCATGGTTTTTGTTTTTTGTTTTCCACTGGAGCCCTGAATCCTTGCCCTTGGGGTTTTTTTTGTGATTTTTTTTCCCCTCCCTCTTTTTCCAAATCTGTTGCACTCCCCTCTCTCTTTTCATGCCCTCCACTTACACAAGGTGGCCCAACAGTATCCCTAAACATAGTTTACTTGCCCATATATCCTCTGCAAATCTTTCAAGGCATTCAAACAAGTTTACTGTTGAGTTAGGTCTTGAATATAATAGAAGCAGTATCAAATGTTTTGAGAGCTTAGGACAAATTTTTGACAGTGCCCAAGCTCCATATAGCCCCAAAGGTCTGTATTCAGGTCATCTTGCAGATTAAAGCTGAAATAGTCTCGCAGCCTTGCACTGCATAATGATTCCCCTTGTGTAACCAAGAGGAGGAAAATTAGGTGGAGAAAAACGTCAGACCTGGTTGGATATGTGGGTTTCAGCTGGGAGCAGTTGTGGTACCAGGGAGCCTCTTTTTCCTAATGCCTCTGAGTCATATCTGAGGCTCAGGTGACCTGAGTCTGTAAAAAAAAAAAAAAAAAAAAAAAAGTGGCATTTTTGGGGAAGGCTGGTCTGATCCATGCATTAGTGCTGCATATTTGGTATGGCATCAGTTTTTCTTGAGATTAATCACGGTAGTGTTTTAATAAAATGAATGTACAACCTACTTTTTTCATAAAGGCAAATGGTGTACTCTCTCGAAGACCTAAAAGATGCACTAAAATAATGACATGTAGCATTAAGACTTAACCTTGCATGAACAAAAAGCCAAGTGACTGCTTTTGAAGCATCTGCTTGCGTCATTAACTTGGAAACTAATTTTTATCTTTCCTGAACTCATTTAAACTTTCTACTTCAGTCAGCACCTGCAGAAGTTTATTGTACTACACTTAGTGTTAAATACTTCTGCAGGAGCTATTTACTTCAATTTTCAATCATGTACTTCATGCAACTTTGAAAACCTCCAAGTCATCTCAGAGTATTTTCTTCCTTGATTAAAAAATCAGCCTGGATCACTTAGCCTCTTTGTTACAAGTGTCTGAGGTCATATATTGCCTTTCCTTTAATTTTTTTTAACCCTTTGTTGACATCTCTATTTTAAATTAAAAATGAGAACCAATAATTATTATTTGTGTGCAAAAGCTGTACCTTTCAGTCCTCTTAAAGTGCTACTTATTTGAAATATACTCACTCTCATTGTTTTGCAGAGTAAGTTTTTTCCAGGGGAAAAAAAAAAAGTGGTGATGAAAAGCTAAGTTTGGCATGGCAAAATCTGAGTTTTATTGGAAGATTTGTAACCAGTGTGGCGGGGCACACCCAAGTCCCTGCCCCACCGAAGGTTTGAATGGGACGCGAAACTGTTCTGCTCCCCCCCCTCCTGGTTCCGGGGGTTTGGAATGTGAAAGGAGTAGGTGTCAAGTACCTTACCCCACCCGTGCAGGCTTGAACGGGGGAGAGCAAATCGCCCCAGCATATATATATGGCAATGGGACACATTATCCGGGGGACTTGGAGCAGACTGCTGCGGGGGACTTTGAGAGGGCTTTAAGAGGGACTGCTAGCCACGGACTGCCAGCGTCGGACTTGGACTCGGACCTTGACTTAGACCTGGAGTCAGTCCTTGAGTTGGTCCTTGAGGGGCATCTGCAAGAACGGTGACGAGAAAGCACAGTCCCCGCTCTCGACCGTCAGATCTTGCCTGCCTGTTGAAGGGACCTGCCTCTGCCGTAATCGTGGGTAAGCTGCTGAGCAGCCTGAGCTTTACCCTGTGCTGCCCCACGATCTGCACTTCAAGGCACTGCCGCGAAAGACTGCCGACAAGGAGCCAAGGGACTATCTCCGAATTTCTACTCCACCGCCGTGAGTAGCGCAGACGTTCCCTAGGGCTCCAGGCTGCCTTTGTTTGTAAGTCCGGCAAAGCTATTTTTTATAGCAAACCTTTTCTAAGTTTTCTGATTTTCCTGAATTACTAAATTCCCTGTAAACATCCTTGTGAAAGATTTTCCCGAACGAATTTCTGAACCCCAACTAATATTTTATATAAAGTTGTGGGCAGGGCTTTCCAGAAATAAAATAACTGCGTATTTTATAATTTCTGCCTCGTGAAATCCCACAACCGAGTCAACCAGTGAGACAGAACTTGGTAGAAATCTGTAACTGCAGTTTGATTTCTGCTTCTTTCTTTGCCCTTTACAAGAGAAGCAAGCAACCCAGACGCTCAGCTGTGCTGATGGTTCCTTGAAGGGGTGGAACAGTGGACTGCAGATGCCACTTCTTGCCTGCCAGCCTCAGCAGGAAGCAGCTTCATTGGGTGTAGCTCCTCTCTCCAAGGAGCAAGTCTCCATTCTCAGGGGAACAGGAGTGTTCCACTTCTTACATTCTCCAGCTCTGTCACAGACATCACACAGGAGTGTTTTGGAGAAAGAGTAATTTCTATTGGAAACAACTAAAAAACTTTGGCATCTTTCTCCATATCAAGTCATTGTATATACATCAGTACATGCACTGCCAAGAACTTTTCTCCCATGAGTCACAATTTGAAGGTGTGCAGTGGAAGACAACCTATTCAATTGTTATGTGTTTGGCGCTTTTTGTTTGGGGTTTTCTTACAGCTACAGAACCAGAGTTAGTGTGCTACATGTGACTGAAGGCAAAATATCTTTTATGGGGACATTGTTGTAAGCCTTGTTAGAACTTTTTTTTTTAAGAGTATGGGAATGTTTTTGTCTTGTGAACCTATTTTGGCAACAAATGGAGGGGTGAGAGCAGGGACAGATAAGAAGGTTGAGTATAAAGGCAATGTGCAGCTGTTAGAGGAAAAGACCTTACCCACTTCTACCATGTAGTGGTAGACCCGGAAACCAGAGTTCACATCTAAGTCCAGCTTTGTACTGTCCTTGTAGTGAACCCTTACAGACTACTGCTTAGAGAAGTTAGAGTTTCAGTTTCTGCTTTAGTGCAAGCACTAAAGAACGCTAATCAGAGGCTTTTGCTATTCCCTGCTACTTCTCTTGTGGTTATTGGTAGTGTGTATATACTGTATGTAACACACCACCAGTGTTTCTGTGTTGGTGAATGAGATAGTATAACATCTGTATGCTAGGCTAGTGGTTGTAAGAAAATGGGACTTCAGAAGTTGCTGACATTTAAAGTGCTTTGTTAAAATTATTTCCTGCTCGAAACAACTGAAGGTGAAAAATGGTTGCTTTGATGGGTGGGCTAAAGAATTTTCTATGTGTTCTTTACCATTATGAAAGACCAGTAAATCCTGTCTTCACACGGGTTGGTGAATTTTTGAGTGATTGGTCAAGTGAATTTAAACATGCATTTTGGTTGTTGTCAGGGTGTTGTTATTATGGGTGTGAGTTTTGGGTTTTGTTGTTAATCTCTTTTTTTTCTTCCATATCACTGATACTTAGGTTTCTAGGATGAATATGTTCTTTCAGGACACTTGATATAGTTCATCCTCAGAAAAATATTGGGAAGGAGTTTTGTTTTGGGCTTTTTGAAAAGCAGAATACAATGCAGTAGCATATGTGTTTTTGGAATAAACAGTGAGCCTCTACTGTTGTTGATGTGTTTTTGTATTTGGTTTCTTTGATTTTGTTGTCTGCGTAAGGAATGGTGAGACCTTCATATTTCTGATGATTGGTTGTTGTCTGTGAGCTTTCCTTGGTTTTGTTTGTTCTTTTTTCTTGTCAATCTTGGTTATTAATCTGCTCTTTTTCAATTCAATTTTGCAACTTTTTGTATTTGTCCCATCTTCCTTCTGTCGTCCTATCTCCTCATGTCTAACTAGTTTTGAAGCCAGTAGTTTGATTCATGTAATTATATTGCTTCTGCTCAGGTTCAGTCACTGTTATCTGTGTACTTACTGATCCGTATTCTTGTCGTAAGGTCCAGTAAAATAGAGAGGATGATTCCATAGGCAAAATTCTTCTGTATTTCAAATTTTGAAACTTCCTGCTGATAACTGGAAGTAGTGTGGCTAGAACCTGATCTGATTATTAGAAATTCTAGCCCTTGCGTTTCATAAAAGTGTTAATAAGGTGAAAAATAATTCAGTGCAGTTCCTCACATCTGATGACAAAGAAACATCTGCTTGAAGAGCTTAGAGTGACCCAGTTTAAATAGTCTGAACTGTGCTAAAACTGGTTCTACAGTATCAGTTGTGGGTTTTTTTCTTCCTTATTTTGAAAGGATCACAGATAAATGTCTTGCACATTAAGGAGATGAACTATAATAAAACATATATGGATAGTATGGCAGCAGTCCAAGAGTGTTAGTATGCATACCCTGACCGAGTTGTGGTGGCAGCTAGCAGTTCCTCTCAACTTGCAGTTAAGTCTTAGTGAGCATGGACAACCTTCCTCAGTGAACTGTACTCTTCAGAAACAAGAAAGCTCACTCCAGTTGAAGACATTCGTTGCCTGAATTCGCATGAAATCTGTTGATTTGAATTAGTGCCCAACCTCTCCAGGAAGCAACATTTATTATGGAGGGTATGGACTGCAGGTGACAATGTCTTGCTGTGCAGATAACTGTGTTAGAATGGAGCATGTATATGTGGTAATAGAAATGTGTGGGTAATATAAAGTCAGGCTGATACAGGGGTGGTTATGCTAACAGGCATGGAGCAAAATTCACATACATGAACAGGTATATGAGACGACCACCATCATTACTGCATGATTTCTGCAAAGATTTTTGATAAGAGGGTGTGGGTTCTTAGGAAACACAGCATTGGGAAATCACATAGGAGAGTAACTGCCCTAGCCCCTGTCTGCATCCTTCCTGTATCTAGTTAGCCACTGGGGAGGACACCAAGGGGGGCGGGCAGTTGACCAGAGAAATTGTTAGAGTGGATTGGATCTGATCATCAAGCTGCAGCTTTGGCATTTTGGTTTGGATTACAGAGAGGGGGGGAAAAAAAAGTTAAAAAAAAAAGAAAAAAAGTAGTTCTGACCCAGCTTCTCTTGAAATGTGTACATTAAATGCTGACAGCTGCTATGTTTAAAGACCAGGTTCTTTCTCTGTTCCTAAATTAGGAGGCTTTTGGAAGATCTTAGTCATTTCTTTTCCATGACTATTTAGTCCCTTTGCTTAGGGCAGGAGTAATCTTTATTGCTTCTTTGCATTATTACATGCTTCTTGCAAGTATTCAGGCTTTTACTTTATTATCCTTTGGGGACTCTTTCACAGAGAAACGAACCTTGATGTCAGATGGTAGTGAGCATGAATATTCCAGAGCTTAAATTGCCCCTGCTGTGGGAAACCTCATAGATAGGAAGAGAATTTAGGGAAGGAAATTTTCCATGAAGTGCCTCCCTCAGACCTTTCTTGTTTGTTCTTTATGTTCTGATGATGAATGCAACAGATCAGAGAATGCTGTTTCATGAGTGTAGAAGATCTTTCTGGTAATGTTGAGATCCATGATGTAGACCCCTCTGTGTAGGTGTACTGTGCACAGTTGTTGGATTTCTTGCTTGCCTCATGCTTTGGGCGAGTACTTCAGTGTTAATTTGACTCTTGCAGGCGAATAAATTAGGTCAGCTTATTTTTTCAGTGGCCAATACTTTGTTCATTGGTGATGCTTTGTTTGATTCCTGTTAATATTAACTCTCAGCATTTCAAAGAGAAAGGGTTTAGAGTTTTGTGTTGGTTATTTCTCTAATATGACTGAGCCATTAACCACTGAAAATTGGAACTACCTGTAGGATAACATCGAACTTCTACACATGTAATTATTTTATAAACCCTGTAAGTTACATTTGGAGTAGTAACCAAAAGATTCCATCTCCACCTTTTTGAAATTAGTACTCACTTGCTTTTTGCCAGTGTTAAGTGTTGTGTTTATCCATGGTTTCTCAATAGTAGTTCACTTACACAGCAGGAAAGATGGCATAAGAGGATAATGTTGATTTTCACTATTATGAATGTTATGTACATTTCTAATGGCTCAAACTAGTTTTGTGATATTAGTGAAAGTCTGGAAAGCTGAAAAAATGTTGCTTTTTGGTTTTGTCTGAGGAAAGCAATTGTTCTCACAGTATTTTAATTCAGGAAATCTGTGTTTTTATGTAGATTCATGCCTCTTAATGTGTTCTATGTCTGGAGTGCATAGACACATTGTTAGTCATCTCTAAAATAACTGAGAAATTATAAGAGTCTTGTAAATGTTTTGAAATCTTTGCGTGCATTATATTTGTGAAAGCCTCATATTTCTGATTTCATTAAATCAATTAGCCTGACCATGGTAGTGGGGATAATTGTACTACTGGCAAAATAGTAAGAATTGGACAAACTTAGATGGACTGTTTTACACTTTCAGAAGTTGGAGTTATGCTTTATGGTGTGCACGATATACAAACTTAATGTGTCTTCTGGAAAAGCAGAGCAATTTCAGTGTGCTCCATATTTTTCTAAGCTAGTAGTTTGTCAAGATCTGTTGTAGCTTTAAAAAAAACTTCTGACTATGGAGCTGTTACACATTCATTTTATTGTGACAATGTGTTTGGTTTGAGGGCTTATGTTTACTGTAGGACAAGTGAGAGGATTTCTGTCTAAAAGGGTCTATATCGTGTTTCTCAGAAAGAGAAGAGAATATTTCTGGGTAACTGCATAAGAGTTTTTTCTTTCTATTGTGTTACTATTTTGTATTTTAAAACATTACTGTTTCTGATGACTTGGTCCATACTTAAGCTTACAGTGCTCACTGACTCAGAACAGGATAAATCTTCTTCCTACTAAAGTTTGTTGACTTCATGTGGTATTTCATACCACTTTTACACCTCTTGACTGTTTTCTATCATATAAAACTTATACAAAGGTATTAGAGATTCACAAACATTTGAAATTCTGAGGTTGGGGTGGGAGAAATTTAATCTGTTGCAAATGTAGATGTATGCAGTAAAGTGGGAATCCTTGTCTTCAGAATAAGGGAAGTCATCTTCAATCTTAAATAAATACTGTCAAGTGAAACAAAATAGTGAGAGAATATGCGTGACAGAAGGATTTCTGCCACTTGGTAGCTGGAGAGAAGAATTTTGAGTCACTTCATGACCTAGAAACTGATGTTATTGAAGATTAAAAAGGAAAAAACTATGTTTGGAAGTTGGCAATAGAGTACCCAAATACACTTAATAACCAAGAATTGCAGCTAACTACTGTTGGCTTCAGCAATTGTGTTGGGCAGCTGGAAACAGTATTATAGTGTGATTCTTGCTGGAACAGTACAAATGTAATTAATTATTCTGTTGGGCTTATCTGGTTGTCAGCTTCTTACTGTCATCTCAAAATGGCCCAAGGTACTATGACAAAGTTTACATGTCTAATGTAGATGTACACACGTAGCAAAGTATGTGTATACAGAAGATGGTTGCCTGACAGACACTTGTAGTATTTCACTTTTCATAACTAGCTATGTTTTCCGTAATCAGAATGCTGCTTTTTGCTTCACAATGATAGGAAGTTTTCCAAGGCAATAGAAGAGTATTTCGACAAGAGTACTTGAAAGTGAGTATTGACAATGCAGTGTTTTGGTGATGATACAGAGACAGGGTTTTAAACAACAACAGCAAAACCCCAACCAAAAACAACCGCCCAAAGAAACTATAAACCACCACCAAACACAAAAAACCCAAACTTTTTACCACTCAAGCTTGTGATATTTCTGTAGCAATCAGGTGCTAACAAAATGTTAACTATTACAGCATAATCAAAACTAAGTCCTTACTTTCCCCTCCTGCTCAATCCTACAACCTTAGTTATAAGAAGGAAATAGCGATAGAGTTGGGGTAGTGAAAGAAAAGGACTGGATAATAGAGAATCTTCAACTACATCAAACAATATAAATTAACTTGTGGATTTGGTTTTGGTTTTGTTGGGTTTTTTTTCAGGTTTGGTTGTGTGGTGTGTGTTGTTTGGGGTGAGTCAGTGGTTGGTTTAGGGTGTGGGGTGGTGTTTTTTTTGTTGTTGTTGTTTGGGGTTTTTTTTATATATTGCAAATTATTGTTAAATGTAAGTAGCTCTCCAGCCCATCCTTTCAAGTGCAAATGTGTAAAGAGCTATGTCTGGAAAAGCAAGGGAAGGAGCTCAAGGACCTGATTCTGTACTGGATGCCTTCAAAGGCTAAGAGTGGGAGATGTATTTTAGTCTTTGAGATTGCAGGGAGTGAAATTGATTTGTACATGATGTTTATAACTTCCAGATATAGGTGGTTGCAGAGATTGAAAGCTGAATTAAAGCTTGCAGTAATAAAGGTAGCCAAGTAGAGCTACTAGCAGACAACTGATTAAGGTACATTTAAAGGATGTTTTTCACCATGTAAAACTGTTTCCAGATATCACTTCTCTCTGAAATGCACTTGAAAAAAAATGCTCTGCAAAATGGTCAAAAGGCTGAATTTGTGAATGTTAAAAATGACCGTGAACAGAAGAACTCACAGGTTGTTGGTGGCTTTGTACTGAACAAAAAAACAAACTGGCACAATGAGAAAAACCTGCATTAAGGTTCAGGACTCTGATTCAGCAAAACACAAGCTTTAACATGGACGAAGTCCTAATTCTGCAAGTCTTCATATAATGCCTGATCAGGACACAAATACTAAAATAAACCGTGTGTATGAGTGTATGTAATAGGAAGTGCTGATAATGTCCTTAGAGGAGTATCTGAAATGTCTGAAGCGGGAAATTAATCCACCAAAATGAGTAGCACCAACAGTACAAGTAGTCAGCCTCACTTCCTCAGGATCCACCTTGTGGAGAGGTGTCCTCACGCCTGGAAGTTACTGTTTTTGTCAAAAGCAGAAGATTGTTGTTGTAATTATTTGAGAGTTGTTGGAAGACCCAAATGAAATGTCTAGTTTTACTAGCAAGGTGCTGAAGATGCCTGGGTATCAATTGAGATCTCAGTAGAATAAGGTTACTTGTTTTGTAACTGTAGAAGTACTAATAGTATAGTAAGTTGTGTTTTTGGTGGGTGGTTTTTTTTTTCTTTGCCTCTGTGGATGTGGAAAGAATCCCTGTATTTGATCATTATAATCTACATCATTCAGTACTTCTTGCCCTTAACTGTTACTCTTAAGCAGTAGTTACAATATTTATTTCTAGTATGCAATATAGTAGTATACAAATATAAGCTGTAAGTATACTTAAAAGTAATGTGCTAATAGTAAGAATTCTTTCTTACTTTTTTTACATCTAATTTCTCTGACTTCAGTTGATATATGTAGAATTGATACAATTAAGTAGACATACCTAACAGTCTGCTATGTTTTTCCATGTTAAGAGTTATCTGTGTTACTGTTTTAGCTATTTCAGTTTGCTGTTTGTATCTGATTGATACATTTCATGAAACCATACTTGTTACTATATTAGTGCTATAAAGAACAACTTATCAAAGTTTCCACTTAGTCAAATGATATAAAATAAATAGCACCCCTTACCTTTGAACTTTAAAATCACCATTATAACCTTATAACTGTCTCATAAGCCATGTAACTGAAATTACAATAATGAGAGCATTATTTACAACTCTCCTCTCTAGAAAATTTTCACATGTGGTGTTACTCAAAGGGCTGGTTTAGATGCTGTGGGGAGTTAGGTCAGCAATGTTGGTGACACAGTGTCAGGACAATTTTTCAACTGTTCCTTATTAATACTAGTACCCATGGGACTGTGTTTGCTCCTAAGAGAATACTTTTGTCAATAGCATCTCTGGTTTAGCAGATAGTTTCATTTAAGAATGGGGTCCAGGTGGGAAGACTATAGATTATATTAAATTCTACTATCTTTATCCCTTTTTTTTTTTTTTTTACTGTGCAGTAAAAAACTGCCTTATGGTTGAAGAACATTCACATTGTATATTTAGAATATTTAGAATGAGCAGTTAGGAAGTAGCAGAGTTATGGTTGTATGGACAGCACATGATTGAATGGGTTGTGAAATGCTCACCCCATCTGTTCTAGGGCTTGTACATTTTTGCGCGAGCATGCTTGTGTGAAGAGCCAAGCAGGTAGAAAACAACCTCCCTGTCTGCACTTGCTGACCATAAGAAGTTGTAACCTCAAAGACCACTTTTTCTCAGCTGGTTAGCAGTAAATGACTATCTGATTTCACAGATGTTATGTTGTCATGATGGCTGTGTTTTTGGGTCTGTGGGCGTGCATCTTGCTGCAGTAGTTTTTTGAGTGGTGACTGTGCTGAGTAACTGCATTTTGCTGCTTCTGCCTGGTGTTCTTATGGCAGCCTTTGGAACATTTTTGTTGGACTGTTGTGGCCCTGGGAGAAAGCTGCTAACTTGTATTTTTGGGTTTTGGCTTCCACTTCTGACAGAGCCATGCTTGTGTCCCTTACTTGGCAGCAACAACCACCTGGCTTGAAAGCTTTTGTTGCATCTTTAAATCACCCTGCTCAGCTGGAATATTGCAACACTAGTTCTTTGTTTTTGTTTTGGGAGTTTTCACAACACTTGATGTTTGGAAAGCCCATAATATATTTTTATCTTAAGTGTTGGATGAACTTAAAACTGCAGATGTTGCATGATCAGCTGTGTTTACCATGAAGATACTTCTTAGTATTTTCGGCTAGGCTGATGTGTGATGTGTTCTACTTAAACTGGTGTCTCCTAAATCCTTTTCCTGGTAATTCTGGGGTAGACTGGAAAGTCTTCTAGGAAGCATGGTGTGGGACCCAGTACTGCAATAACTGTGTGATAGGATAAGTGACACTGACTAAACTTTTTTAACCACGGTTGGCTGGCTGTATGATGCACTGGCATTTCAAGGCTGCAAAAAGGACCCATTTGTACAGAAAGACCAGTGAGCCCATGTGTGTGGATCTACTCAGTCTCCATTTGCCAGAGGCCCTGGAGTGATGGTGAAGGCACATAAGGTGTCCCACCTCTAGCTTCTTACTCCCCTGTGGCTGAGCAGCAGAGGCAGGCCAGGTCTGTAGGGCAAAGCAAGCCTTGGGACCCCCATGGCAATTGTGGGGGTTATGACATCCAGGTGCTGTGAGAATGCCATGGCTCTCTGTCCAAGTATAACAAATGTCTTGGAAACTTTGGTAGGTCTGTGGAAAAGCATCTGTGTAGTATGAGTTCCTCCTCTACTGAAACAGGAGTAGTCACTGGTATTATTAAAAACCATCACTTAAAATTGTTAAAGCTATGTAACAAGAGGGGTGTATTATGAAAAGGGTTGTGGTTCTTTGGAGTGAGAAAGTGAAGCTGTTTTGGTGGTAGGTGGATGGTAGTGCTCTAACAGTTGTGGCACAACTGCCAAAGCTGTGTCCTTCAGTAAATGTAAATGTGGGGTTTTTTTTTCCTATCTCTTAGACTATAGTAGTTAAAAATGACTATATAAAACCAGACTAAACTAAGCCCTGTGTGCTCAGCCAGAGAAGAATCGCAACACCCTCTGCTGGCACAATTGGCTGCTCCTTCTTCTCCTCAAGGGCTTCCCTGGCGGATATCCTAGAAATAGTAAAAGATAGTTCTGAAGTGTGATGCTGGCTCTTCTCAATTAACCTGAGGTTATTTCAACCCATTTGAATTTATTTCTGTGATTTTTTTTTTCTTTTTTTTTTTTTCCCCAAAGAAACTTGATAGTTTAATCTGACCAATAACACTGCCACTAAAACAGACAAGAAGGTTGTGATGGGCTTTTCACTGCTTTAGCCCATGGTACTTCAGAAGCAGACATACAGAAGGCTGCTTCTGGTTGGCAGACTCCTACTGAAGCTGGAGTTGGAGGTTCTCTGTGCAAATGCCTGAAGAAAATGGCTATCCCTTGGATATGCTGATAGTTGCCTTCCAATAACCCTGCCAAATCCGTTGGTCAAATTTGTGGTTTCATAGATTAGCCAGGTGTTCCTAGGTGTTCCTTAGAGATTATCTCTCTGTGCTGGCTGAAATTTTTAGAAAGCCTCCGTGTCACTTGTCAGATGCTGAGCAGTCAAAAGGAGGCAAGCTGGGCGATTAATTTTTTTGCTTCCCCGGGAGAGTACAGTCATGCTCTCAAACTCTTGGTAGGCCTGTCGCATATTAATATCTTCTCCTCTGTTTCCTTGTCAGCTCAGGAAGTCTGAGAAGGAAATCGCAGGTTAAGATGAAGAGCAGACACTTCTTTATCTTTTCATAAGACCTGTCCGGTGCCTGCCAAAGCAACCCTCTGCGTTTTCCTGCCCCACCTTCTCTTACCTGCCCTGCCTCAATACACAGCATATCGTGGTAGGTGCTGCTGCTTTTACTCAGAATAATTATCTTCACCCACAATATTTCTGGGGAGCCTGGACCAGTGGGGTGCTCAGCACCCCTCTATCAGTGAGCCTGCGGAGAGCAGCGCTCTGACACAGCCCCTGGTGCTGGATGGGAGAGCGACAGTTTAAGTTGAGGGGAGAAGAGGGATAGGGATGGCTGTGTGGGGAGCTGGCTAAATGTTAAATTAACAGCACTGTTCCTAGTAAATGGCTGCTTACATAATTTCGTTATGAAAGAATGCTGCTGGTGGATCCGTGCTCCTCTCTGTGGCTTATTAAAGTGTCCCTTCAGCATAGCAGTGAAGCACTGCCTCCTGCATGAAAAGGGTTAAGAGGAGACAACATCCTGTCAAAGACCTTGTTTTTAATTTTGCCTCTCACACTGGCACAGATCCGGCTAAGAGCAGCCCAGATTAGTTCGGAAAACCTTTGAAGAGATTTAAGATGTCCTTCAGCCAGTTTGAAGGTTTTTGTCTTGCAAATCCAGTACAAGGGCGCCTGCAGGCATCTCGACCCTTGCTGTGCTGCTGATGCAGCTCAAGGTCACACTAACCCGCCCTGTGACATTCAACAACGCACACAAAAAATTATGCGGTGAAACTGCTTCAGCATTCAGCCAACCAACAACTTCCTCAGTTCCTCACTAAAGGAAGAAGTCTATTTTTTTTTTTTTGTCGCCTTCTTTCCCTCCCCCCTTCCCCCCCCCCTTTTTTTTTTTTGGCTTCGTAGATTTTTGCTGCAGGAAATAATCCAGGATTTCTGGTGTGTGTGATGACAAGGTCATTTCTTAATTAGAACACATGTAAAGAACAAAGCTAAATGGCTTCAAAACAGCTTTGTAGTTGATGGAGAGGATTTAAATTATTTAAAGAGATAGTCACACAAGTATGATGGAAACAGAATTCTAAACACATTAACTCTTTCAGAACGCTACAGTTTCCATATGCTACTCAAAAGAAAATGTCAAACTTGATGAACATTGTTGCTACTGCTGTTAAATGAACTTTTTTTTTTTTTTTTTTTTGTACTAAGGGTTGCATTATGCTTTCTCTTACCAGAGTTTTGAAAGCAAGGTTGATTTGCTGTTTGGTTTTGGGTTTTTGCTGTTGTTTTTTAAACAGTGGAGTATTCTGTGCTTCTTGTAGATCAGTGACTTGAATTTTGACCACACAACATTTTGGTGTATTATACTTATAGATACATGTGTATATGTGTGAACACATGTGAATTGCAGAGCAAGTATATAGGTGTTATTTAAGAATTGCTGCTTGGAGAAATCTGGATGACTGTCCTCAAGTACTCAATGTGGTTGCAAGGCATAAAAATATAAACGAAGTGGATTTGAGATCAGGGAATGGATATATGAAAAGAGGGAACTGACAAGATAAATGACAACTTTGCTTAGTTTGAAGAGACTGAGCTGAGTGGAAAGACTAACTGTAAGAGGCGTCTTAGAATTTGAATTGTTTCTCAGATTCGTTTTTGACTCAAAGCACCTAAATATGAAGGCATTGGTCCAGGTGTCTTCCCTCCCCCTCCCCTTCTGTTTTCGAGACTGCTTTTTCTGTTAGTGCCTGGAGCTATTAAGATGACCACCCTCTTGTAGTTGCCCTGGGGGTGCCATGGGAAATGTTTGTTTCTGTAGCCCAGCACCTCCTGCAGGACAGGCTTGACCCCAGCACCACCTTCCTGCCACTGGAGAAGCCAGGTCTACTGTGGTCTGCAAGACCTGCCTTTTGGTACCAGCAGTGCACAACTTTCCAGGTTGGCTGCTTATGAAAGTAGTAGGGAGTGGGGGAAGGGGAGGAGAAATACTCTAAAAGTATTCACCAAGATTTAAAAAGGAGGGGGAAGAAGCACTGAAGAGAAACTTTGCTGGCAAACTTAGGGCTCTGTATGTGCTCAGAGGTGCCACTGCATGGATGCATCAGAGAACTGAACTGTGGAGAAGTAAGTCTTTTCCCTGTAATGGAAAGTTTAGCACTTAACTGAGATTTAAGTGTTTCAAGTGCAAATGACAAAATTTATGGAGTTTATAATTTGTTGTTTTGGTTCTTGTTTTGTTTGTTGGGTTGGTTTGTTTAAGGTGGTGTTTTTGTTGGGGGTTTTTTTTGTTTGTTTGTTTTGTTGTTGTTGTTTCTCTTTTCCTGGAATGAATCTCGTTCAGCTGGAACACGAGGCACAGCAAATGTCAAATGTCGGGCTGAAATGGAGTATGCTTAGTGGAGAGAAATTGTGCTGGCTCTGAGGACCTCCTTGTGAGAAAGGAGGAAACAGCATTTGCCAGGACAAAGAGGGAAGATGAGATGCTACACCTTCTTTACGATTTCAGTTGTGCTTTTTTTCTTTCCCTCTGCTGTGACGCTTGGACAAGGCTTGTGGGAGGAAAACGAAGGAGGAAAACAGGCTCCTCACAGGAAAGATGGATAGGATACTACTGATGTGCTCTGTGAAATCTGTACATTTCTGCCCTTGCCTGGGGTGTGCTGTGCCCTTAATATTATGGAAGACCTAAGATCACCTGCTAGTAATTTCTAATTTACTGTCCTAATTCATCGATTTGTTATCGCTAATTGTACTTCATTTACTTCTGTGTAGTTTCCAGTACCTAAAGGGTTGAAAGGTTGCTGTAATTGGCACCCGCAGCTGCTCTTTCTTTTGACAGGGGATAATTTTGCAGCCTATGCTTTGTGTGACAGCTGCCTAATTGGGCATTCTCCCCTTGTAGCAAGCCTGCCTCCTCCAGCCTCCCTGCTGACAAATGGTGGTGGATTATAGATGAGGACACGCTGACCCGTTCGACCTTGCTGAGACAGCGGGGAGGGGCCTCCTGCTACTTGAGGGAAGCTTTGGGTCATTTAAAGGACAAGGTCATGAGCCAGGTGGGGAAATGACATGATATCACATGACAATAGCCCAATGACATGGTCAGTATGTCAAGGACAAACTCATCAGTATTGATTAACGCTGCTTTCTCCTGGTGCCTCTGCAAAGCCAGTGATATTTCAAAATTATTTTGTTAATTGATTCTAGGTAAAGTGCCAAACATTATTTTTGGGGTTATTTTGGGCAGCATTTGTACACTCCTTTCTTCTCTGTACAGATAACATGGAAAAGCAGTATTGTTAAAACTCCACTAATGATAATTTATAGGTTCATCTGGATGTTTCTGGTAGAATGTATGCCTGCATGTACTGTCAGGAAAATACCATGAGGGATGCATGACAGAGCAGAACGTAAGGAGGGCAAAAAAATCCTGGTTTTAGCTTTCAGTATGTCATTTTTCAGTCCTACTGAAATGCACATGTATGAAGCTTTATGAAAACACATGTATCCACATATGTATGGCTGACTGTAATGTGGTGGAAGTGATTAAATAAAGAGAAAAGTTAAATATAAACTGAATGTTTGAAGAAGTCTTACATTAGCTCAAGTGTGATACAGTTAAGGTAATGCCTTGCCTGTATCCACCTATGCCAGGCAATAAAAATCTGCTAAGTGGGTTTTTGAAAATGCTGTGAGTAGAAGTGACAGTACTTTGAGAGTATCTTCATGTTGCATTTCTATGCTAATAAACTTCAAGGTAAATGAACAGCTTGTTTGACATTTGTGATGTTAGACAATAATAAAATGCTTTCTTCTGGAGTAATTAGATGTGATTGATTATGTTAAGAGGTAAAGATAAATATAATCAAAAAAGGAGAACTCTTGAAGGGAGTTATTGCCCACTTTTGAACTTTTAATGCTGTTGTTCTGTTTTAGCCAACGCCTGACAGTGTCTCACGTGTGTGTGCACACGCGTGCACATGTGCATGCAGATACAGACATGCATGTCATGCACTGGGTTTCTGAAACAGCCTGTTCAGGGAGGAGCATTCACCTGGGAGCATGATTCCCATTTCTGAGATCTGATTTGTTGTTGGAAGCTGTTGTGTCTGAACCTCGTCAGTACACCAGGATGTAATTTTACTCCCCTGAGGTAAAAAGCCGTCAGTGGTAAAGTGTGATAAATTAGTTCACTCAAGTAGATGCATGCGCGTGAGTGTATGTGTTTAATTCTGACCTTGCTGTGCGTGTGTTTAGCTGCTCTCGGTGCCTGAGTCAAGCCTGGTGGAGGTTTAATCCTATGCCCTTGTACACGTATACTTGATTAGTAGTTGTGGTTATCTCAGCAGAAGACATTCTGCCCTCCTCCTTAGTATTGGTCGGGACCTGGGCATTGGGGAGTCAAGCTGAAGGAGAAAGAAAAGAGAATTTTGCATTAGTATTCTGTGATAGCCTTACTGTCTGCAGAACAAATTGATTGCTACAGTGTACCTGTGCTTGGCACCACTGCTGTGAAAGAAAGGTATGGTTGTAATCTGTTTTATTGTATTACATATTGTGACACTCCAGGAATGTTTAACGTTTGGCTCTTCTGTGGCACATGCTAGAAGTCTAAGTAAAAGAGGGGGAAAAAAAAAAAAGGAATGAATGAAAAGTGTGAGGCTGGCGTATTGGCAGCTTTGTTTACTACAACGAACTTAGTAGCCCCTGCTAATGAGACAAATTTATTGTATGTGCCAATGGCAATGTAAGGAGATTGATAACCGAATTCACTGTATTATACTCGGTTATTCACATCTGTCAGTAGTTGCTACCTATCCACACAGATAAAATTCTGATCAGTGTTCTAATGGGGAGGGGTTAGCTTTTAGCAAGGTTATAAATGTGAAATATACTTGAACATAAATGTAGTTGCCTTTTAAAATGCAAATATAGTGTGTTTTTTCCTGGGTTTTGATCTACTGCACTGGTCCCCACATATGGGGATATGTGAGGAGAGGTATAAAAATATGAAAACACAAATGTGCTGCTGTGGTAAACATAACAAGAACAAAGCTCAGTAAAAGTCTTGGAGGATTTTAGCCTTCATGTCTCCTCTCTCCCCACTCCAACCCCCAGTGCGTGTAAATATGCACTTGTATTTTAATGAGAAAACTAGTGCTCTTCATTTCTTTAACTCCGTTGCAGACTTTACACAGCCGATTCTCCGGTGTTTTAGACGCTCAGCTGATGTCAGTTGTGCGTTTGGGAAGTATAAAGCACTCCATTAATAAAATTCAGGCTGTTTCACAGAGAGCTGTGCCTGGTGCCTTATTCCTGGCATCACCAAAGTTGTATTGGTGATCTTTTGGAGGATGTTTGCATGTGGTCACTTGAAAACATTTTAAGTGTCTGCTCTTGTCACGCAGACATACCCGACTAATTAAGTTTTAGACAGGTGACAGACTTGTTCAGGGCATTTAAATCTGCATGTAAAACTAATCTAATAATTCAATGAGAAAATGAAAATCCATCTTTCCTGGTATGTTATCACCATGCACAAGCCATAGATGTATTTGCAAAATCCTTTCTCTACTCTGTTCTGGCAGGTGACAAGTAAATGAGTTGCTTTAAGGAAATGAGGGACTTTGAAAATGCTGTATGCTGAGAAGCAGTCATGACTACAATAGTTACATCTGTCATATGGCCTTACTGGCTTAAGATTAACACTTTCTAGATGTGCAGTATGAGTGCACCCTTGAGCTTACATTTTACACCTTGCAAAGAGTGTGAATGCAGCCTTATGCATGCAAGCCACTGATCTTTGAAATGTTTTGACACCTAAGAAAATTTCCAACAACACCAGATAGGGAGGCTCTGTGATCTGACTGTACACGAGTGACAATGACTTTAATTACTAGCTAATCAATAAAAAACCATACTCATTTATCACAGTATTTTGTGAGTAAACTATTATTCTCCCTGGATTTGGGGGGGAAATATAAACACATGTTGAAATAACAAAAGTTAGTAAAAACAGTTGTATAATTTACACATCGCATTGCAAGATCAAGGGACTTGGCCATATCTTACAAGATACTGGAAGTTAATTGCAGTAGTGCTGCAGAAATGGTTAAATATTATCTTTAAACTCTGTTTTGAGGTTTTATAGGTTTTAACCAGTTAGTGGTAAGTGGTTGAGTTCTGAGGAAGGTGTTAGATAAATACAGGGCAATATTGCTTTTCAATGCAATTAACTTTTGTTCATAAATAATTCAACCTATGACTTTAAATAAATGATTAAAGGAAAAGAAAATGACATGTGATTAAATCTAAGTCCTTTAAAACATTTTACCAGTCAAGGTTGTTGTGACTGCTTTGAGACTTCATTTAATTCCTCTTTGAGTAGAGGCAGTTCTGAGTTCTGGAGTTTCTGTTTTGGTTTGCCTTTTTTTGTCATTTAATGGTGTATCAATAGAGATATGAAATAGATTACATAGATCACAGTTAAAAGAAGACTAATGAGTGTGTGGTTTTGATATCTCACTTCTGCTAGTAGCATGAAATATTACCAACTTGGATAGAATGCAGTTTGATTTGGTTTGTTTTTTTGTTGGTGTTTTTTTTTTTTTTTTTGTTGTGGTGTGGTTGGGTGTTTCTTTTGTTTGTTTGTTTTGGTTTGGGTTTTTTTACTGGAAATTAGGAGGATGTTAGAGGAAATGAAAAGCTTTACTACTGGCTGTAGTGAGTAAGCATGGCTGATAATATTAAAATCTTGAAGAGAATTTTGGAATGCAACTTGACCTGAAGTGGACCGCTGTATTTGGCTGGGGGCAAGGGGGAACAAAACAAAACAAAAAAGGAAATTAATCAGATTTAAAAAAAATATTCTTACTTTACATGAGAGGCATGCAGTGGATTCTAGCATTAGTTAACTGTAACACCACCTGTTTTCTAGAAATATTTAATTGAGTTTTAAGTAAGAGTTCATGCCTGAGCATGTCATCAATGTAAGTTATTTTAGGGGTAAATTTTAATCCAGGGTAAATCTTTGAAAGGTAATAGTACCCTGCCTGAGATTGTGAAATGTTTATTCTCCATCTCTGCTCCATTTCCTTTTGTTTATCATGCTTTACACAGAAGAGAGGAAACTGAGGTGTTGTATAGCCTCTCTAAGCAAATAGATTTTCTGTGCAGATACTGAAGGCAGCCTTAACCAGCGCTGTAGCTAACAGATTCCTAATTTGCTACTGCTAAAGGCAGTTGTGTAATTAATGGCCTTGTGTATTGAACTGAGACTGCTGCAAAGCCTAGTCTAGAGGGAATTGTTTTGTCTGTTGTGTTGGTTAACTTTCCTTGAAAATTGTTGCTGATGCATCATTGGGGTGATGGGGAAGAACTTTATAAGGCCTGATGAAATAAGTTCTGGCATTCTGACCACCGGACAAAGCATCTGCAGCAGTAGAATCAGATTCAAGACCTTAAATGGAGCCACTAATAAATGTGTGTTCAGTTTCACTTGAGGGGGCAAGCATGGTAAAGAAAATGGAAAGCTGCACCTAGAAGTGTTTGTGTGCTTTTAAGATATTCTCACAAAATTGTATAAAGAATTGGGACCTGGTTTTGCCACTAGCATGATTGCTGGTTGCCATTGTGATAAATGATATAGATGGGATTATTAATGTTGTTCTTTTTAATCTTGTCTCTTGAAACCATTTGAAAAACCAAGGTCTCTTTCAAAGTTCCAAACACTGTTTCTTTAGCTTGGATCTTTGCTTCTGCAGCATCAACCATAGGTGGCACTGACTATTAGCAGTTAAAAGGCTTGGGATACCACCCTTCTTCCTAAACTCAGTTATTTTCTGAAGTCAATGATAGCCACTTGATCTGGTATTCTCTCACCTGGGGTAAGAGTATATGTGGCAAGTATCTGCTAACTGTATGAAATGAGGAAGTATAGGAGCTAAGTTTACTGAGTTTGGTCAGTTTGTGAGCTTGCAGCTTATGAAAATGGAATTTTGAGTAAGTGGGAACTCATCAGAAAAAAATGTTAATATTGATCATTTAGGGATAAATGCTGCTCTTACTTGTTTTGTCTCTGTTTAGATGGAAGGGAAACCTGGTTCTGCAGTTACTAGTGCGGCTTGCAGAGGATGTTCAGTCATGTTTAGTATAATGCAGAGTTCTGGAGTCTAAGCACCATAGAGCAGTTCAACACATGTTAAAAAAAAAAAAACTGCTGATCTGGATTGACTAGCTACTGCAGCTACAGTCACCTTTCCTTCATAGCTTTGCTTATAGCATGAGCTGCTGAAGATTCGTTTGTACGCTGGTGTGCATATGGAAGGATGCACACTCTGTTTGCTAGTCTATCCAACCAATTCAGCGCTGTGGATGTGTTGCAGCTGAACTAGACTAATAAAAAGCAGATTTTGACAGGTTTTTAAAGCAAGGAAATAAAAATGCATGTTTGGGAAGGAAGTGCTTAGGTGTGTGTATACATGTTTATATATACTTCACTATGAAAGACCCTTGCATCAGGAGAAAAAGAACTTTATTTTTCTTTGGAAACAAAGACTAGAAGTGAGCAGCGGCTCGGAAGAGCCACTGCTGTGCAAGAGTCTTATTTGCTGCTGCTGCGTACAGTGGTCCTCCCAGCTCTAATCAACTGCTTCATTAGGACTATTTCTGTATGTCAGATCTCTGAAAACTAGGAAAGTTGGTGGATTGTGTTTGGTTTCAGGGTTTTTTTTTTTAATCCTAGTGCATCATTCATCTTTTTAGTTTGGTACTGATGAAATTTTTTCTTGAAGAGAACTGCGTCAGCAGATCTAGTGGAAAACCTGTATTTGACTCTACTTGACACACATCTCCCCCTAAGGGTGGTAGTAGTAGATGGCCATGCCTGTAATTTTTCTTGGGAAGATAAAAGCATTCACTGTGGTGTTGCAAGTCCTATTTCTTTAGTCCTCATTGTTTCCTCAAGTTGTGTGTACACAATTGTTTTGTTTCACCAGTTTGGGGGGAAAAACACCAGCCACTCCACCCACACTGCAGAAATCTTGATTGCGCTTGCTGTTCCCTGTGTGAAGTGGGAATGCTCTGAAGGATTGCAGAAAAAATGTTCACTGATGTTTGCAAAGTGTTCTGTTGTGTTCAAAGACAAAATTTTGACAGTGCCCTCCAGTGTGGTTTAGGCCCACACAGTGCACATAATGTGAGGTCCAGATGAACAGCAAAGCAGTCAAATTAGTAGGATAAGTCTGTAAAGTGCAGCAGCTATCTAACATCAAATAGATGTCGGAATAAAATACATCTATGGTAACTGAAATGTCTCTTACCCCACCCACAAACAAACTAATTATGAGGTTTTTATGACTTCACATTATGTAAAATCAATGTGCAATTGAATTCTGTAGTCAACTCAGGCCTGAAATAGTTTGGAATGTTTTAGATTCATATAGTGGATGAAAATCCCTGCTGTAGTTAGGAATGTTGCCTCCTGTCTGCAGTTTGGTAGAAGTTTGTTGGTTTTTTTTATTCATGGAGTTCTTAAAATGTGGATGTATGTTGCATTGAATAAAAACAAGATAACTTAGTCAACCTCAAACACTTTTTTTTTTTAACTTTTCTACCTGTGACTATCATTTTAACAAAAAAATAATTTCATGGCAGAGTAGTTCAGATGTATGTTTTGTATACTTTGCAAGTGGTGGACTCCTGCACGTAGTTCCAGCTGATAGAGTACAGTCAATGGAGGAAAAAGTCTCTTATCAACAGTTCCCTGCTCCTAGGAGCACTTTTTGTTTGTTCACCACGATTTATGAGGTCTCCATGTCAGAGTTCTTTGTCACATTCAGGTAGCCATGATGGAGTGCAAACCAATTTAAAATTAAAAATGATTGGATGAGCATTATTGTGCAAAAATTAGACTGGTAATCGAATATATCCATCAAAGAGAAATGTTTAGTGAGAGGTTTCAGTGGCAGCACTTAGAATGGCAAAGATTTTGCTTACCTAACACTATGAAATCATCTGGGTTTTTCAGATGTGTTAGAAAAACTGACATAAACACTGTTGCCTTTCTTGTGGTTGATACCTGTGAGAACATAAATCATGTTTGCTCCTGGAAAAATATCCATTTGCTTTCAAGTAGGATAATTAAAGCCGAATACAAGATTTTGAGGAAAACTCAAAAGTTCTTTCAGTAACATGTTCAGATGTATTAACAAAAAGGAGCCTGTTGTTGTTCCATGTTCCTTAGTCATTCATGCCTTACCAAGCAGCTGACAAAAGTAATTTGCATTCAGTGCACACTTTTGCTGCTCACTTGAAGTGCATTACAAGAATAGTTTAGTCTATTAATTTTCATTTCGGAATCTTCTCCACCCCTCAATGTGTGTGGAGCTTTTTGGTCTGAGTAGTAATGGATAAGGGATAACCTCTTTTTTTTTTTTTCCTCCTCCCTCCCACCCCTTTCTCAACAGATTTATAGAGTCAAGATGTTTTAGATCTTTGAATCTCACCTCTTATTCCATTGGTCAAGATCACTATAAAAATAATGTAACCACTGAAAATTTTTCACTTCCCATCTGTATGCATTGTAACAATGTTCATTACAGTTCAGTGGAAATACTTCCTACAATGGTGGAGACACACAGCTGATGTTTTAGGGGCAATGCTGCCTAGAATTTTACCTCTTGCTTTATTATTTCATTAAGCAAGTTGGTTTGTATCCTTTTTACAGCGTGCGGTTTCCTACATCATCTTGTTTCTGCTTGTCTTTTTCTTACTCATCAGGACTTCATTTTTTCGAGACAGTCTTCCAGGCAGCTTGGGTAACCTCACTGTCTTCACCTATCATTGATGCTTTTCTTCCTCATACATACTTTTTCTCTACAACTTTTCCTTTCTGCTTAGTTTTCCCCTTTATCTTGTCATACTCTGTAAGCACTTGGGGGTTTTAGTCTGAATTTACAGGAATGTAAAATGTTTTACAATAGCGATTATGCTATGCAGTGTTGCCCAGCAAATGTCAGGCACAGACAGACTTGATCACATAAAGAGGTGGAATATAAAGAAGTGTGGAATTTGCATCCCAGTAGGTTAGGTGATTCTGGGTAAGCCAAACTGTTCACCTTAAGAGGTGCTGTAAGAGAGCTCTAGATTCTGTGATTTAGTGGAGAGATAACAAAGGGACTTTGGAAGGAAGAGTTAAACTATTATTTGCTATAAAACTGAAATCAGAGGTAGACTCAATAAACCAAATCCTTCCGATTTGACGAGCAGAGGACAAATTACGTGCAGAAAAGTGGAGAACTGGAGAACTTGCAGAATTAAGTCTCATTTGGGCGTGAGAGTGTCATTGGAGAGACTGAGAGACCTGCGGCTGTTTAGTCCAGAGAAGAGAGGACTGAGAGGAGATTTTAACAACGTATACAAATGTCTGAGGGGTGGATGTCAAGTGGATGGAGCCAATCTCTTTTTGCTGGTCAGCAACAATAAGACAAGGAGCAACAGCTACAAATTGGAACAGCTACAAATTGGAAATAGAAGGTTTCAGCTCAGTGTGAGGAGAAACTTCTTTACAGTGAGGGTGACAGAGGACTGGAACAGGCTGCCCAGGAGGTTGTGGAGTCTCCTTCTCTAGAGACTTTCAAAACCTGTCTGGATGCATTCCTGTGTGAACTACTCTAGGTGATCCTGCCTTGGCAGGGAGGGTGGACTCAATGATCTCTGGAGGTCCCTTCCAACCTCTATAGTTCTGTGATTTTGTGTAAGGTTGTTTCATTTAAGGCAGCTGAGACACAGAAATCTTCCTTTGTTTCACTGAACAAAGTCTGGGTTTATGATTAACCTGTCACTGGGATGGGTACTTTCCCTGCCTTCACCTTCTTCCTCAAGAGTTTCTTTATTCATGTCATCTTTAGCACCTTTTTCTGGCACGACTAAATAAAGGCTGTTCTGAAAATGTTTTCCTAGGAGCAGTATTTCCTATCCTTCTCTGGTCAGTATTCTATCTTTGCCCTCTGAAGTGAAAACAGACTGCTTTGAGGAAGGGATATTATCATTGTACCAGCCAGGGAAGAAAAAGAGCTTTCACTGGGTTTTTAATAGCAGCAGCTCTAGAGAAGAGGAGCCCTTTCACACCTTATTTTAGCCCTTGTGCATTCTATTTTAACCCATCTGTACCCTTTTCTCCATATCTTTAATCTTTGTGTTCTGTTGATCTTTTAGTGTGTACCACTCTTTCCTTTCTCCCTAATCCTGTGTAGCAGAAGAAAGGTATCAGGTGAAAGCTGTAACAACAATGTGTATTCTTGTACTGAAAAAACAAATACTTCTTTTTTTTTCTTTTTTTTTTTTTTCTTTTGCAAGAGGAAGGAAAAACACACAGTGTTGCTCTAGGGCTTCATTTAATTGTTTTCCAACTGAACTTGTGTTGTGAATGCACTCAGCATCTCACAGGTGTTGATGTATTTATTTTGAACTTCATATAGACTGTGATGAAGGAAAGGGAACAAACAGTATGATGTGAATCTGAGGAAAGGCAAGCAACACCTAGCATTTATGTTTTGGTTTGGTTTTGCAGGAAGTATTTTGGTGGATTTAGGTTAATTTTTGCTATGGCAAATTACTGTTGGAGGAGAGGAAGAAACAGCCCCCAGTGTAGATGGTCTTTACCTTGGGTGCAGCACAAAAGCTGGAAGTGCAAGTTTAAGTATTAGAGTAAAAATGAGTCTTTCTGGAAACAAAGGGGTAAGGAAGAAGGACAGGGTAAATGGTTAGCTTGTTTTAGAAAGAAATGCAGTAAATGTTTGTAGAACACCGATGAGAAATTCTAAAAATCTAGAGCAAAAGAAAAACAATTGAAAACTTGGAAGTAGAAGGTGTTACGGTCAGAGCGGCTTCAGGGAAGGATTACAGAGGAGTTGGACTCGATTTCTGGAGTTCCCTTCCAACCTCTAAGATTCTGTGAGTCTGTAACAGCTCTGTTTTATGTGGTGTGGAAGGGTCTTCGGTGTTATTAATGTTACAGAAGTGTGAGTTGTAGAAGTAGGGAGACAAGATAAGACTAAGTGAGAGTAATTTAAGGATAGTAGTGGGAGAACACGAGTCAGATTTTAGAAAAGTAGAAATGTCAAGGGTGTGTGTTGTGGTGTTGGCTTGTTTTGGCTTGCTTAGGTTTAAGTCATTGTAGATAAATTGATAGTGGGAATGTCAAAGAAAAGATAATCTCATGATGACAACTTCCCTCCCCTGCAGAACAGATAGGTCTCCTTTTCTGGTAAATACTATCCCCTCTCCCTGGAATGTTACCTTGACCAGCTTGTTCAGCTCAGTCTCACAGGTCAGGCTCTGATACTGTCACAAACTGACCACAAAGTATAACGACCATCAATGGAAAACTATTTTATTCTGTTGACACCTTTTTAAGAAGTAAAACAGGTTCCCTTTCATGAGCTAATACTAAATTAACAGACTTTCCTGTTAAAGTAGAATTATTTTCCACTATAAGTTTCTGCATCCTGATCATAATGTATTTATTTTTGCCAGGGTCAAGTGAAAAGCAGATTCACAGAGATCCAGCACTGACACTTAAAAGGTATGGGTTTCTGACCCTGAACTTGAGAAGAAGTTTATAAACCTGTATTTTTTTTTTTTCTTACCCCAAGCATGGAGAATGGTTTCTGTCACTTCCCCAAATAGTCTTTGATCTCTTTTTCCTGAGATTGCTAACTAGGGTGCCAAGCTAACAATCTGCTAAAAGATTCCTGGGAAGTTGGAGGAACGATCACCTGCCTGCCAGAACTGCCAGACTTTTCTCAACAAATGTGTTTTAAATTGTGTGCTTTTAGAGCATGAAGTCTTTGAGAGGTTTATGGTTTGGGTTTTGGTGGGTTGTGTGTTTTTTCTTCTGATCTTCCTTCTTTGCCCTGTTTTGCTGTACCTCCCTGTCCAGTACGATTTGCTTCTGCATTAATTTGGTATTTGTGAGTCATTCTGTGGTTCTGTAAGATTGTGTACGTACCTGTGAACCTCAACTGCTGTTGCATCACATTAACATAGTCTACATTGAAGTTCTCCTGCTATCATTCACTGGCAAAATTTAGCAACAGAGGCTGAACAAAAACATTCTTCAGCTTTATGATAGGTTTCTTATTAAGACTGTACAAAGAATAAACAAAGGAACAAACAAGACCAGTACAGTGTTTTGTAAGAATACAGGCAGTCAATGAAAATTACATTTAGGTCATGGGACAATGCCTTACTATATATTGATTCAGAAAATGCTGAAGCCACATATTGATGGCATATTGAGCTGGGAAATGACTCTTCAGATACATCAAGGTGTGACCTGTCAGCCACACTCAGGTCTTTACTGTGGCAGATTAAGCTGGAATTAATATCTAGCCTGATCAGCTGAATCAATAGAGTTGTGGCTATGGATAATAATTATTAGATAATAACTTTATATTGACTAATACATAATTTAAGCTACTTTGGAGTGTCAAGTTTAGTTGCTAGTTTCATGACTTTGAGGTCTAGTTTTATGACAATTTCTTGTCTCCTACTTAATCTGTTCACTTCATGTCTACTGATTAAAACTGTAATTACAACTTTAAGATATTTCTGTGGGTTCCCCCTACCCCAGGCTGAGACAAGATTCACAGAGAGAAATTTACAATTTGCCACCTACCTCTCACTGCCTTTTGATTGTTACCACCAACCAGTTTTGTTAGATGATGAATCAGTATCAGATTGCCAGCATGTGAGAAATCAGATTACCTGCTGTGGTTGGTGCATGTTGAACAACTTGAAAAATGGGAAAACTGAAATAACTGATCTTGTGCATCCTATTTGGAAAGGGAAGCCCTATGCTATATCCTGAATAATAGAAGAATATTAAAAATTTCAATGTGAACTAGTTTGCTTTTAACAGTCATGATGCTTATCTTAAACTGGTGATTAGTATTAATGGTCTTCAGCACTATAGATATCTATTATGTGCCTAATTCCACTAGTTCAGTAGATGTTGTATCAGATGCTTCATACAAATTTTTATGCATGCACAATCTTACTATTATTTTCTTGTCTTCTTATTTTTACCGACATGATCTATGGATTTTAAAGAAGACATGAAGTTAAAGGACTTACTATTAAACTATTCATCAAAGTGGTATTTTAACACTTGGAAAAACACCCAAACAATTTCTTGATTTGACATTTTGCACATGGAAATATAACCACAGAAAATACTTTATCTTTCCCCCCCCCAAAAAAAAAAAAAATCATCCCAGAATCAGAATCAGGGATGGAAATTACCTCAGGGATCATCTAGTTCTAACCCCCTGCCATGGGGTTCCCACTAGATCAGGTTGCCCACAGCCACATCCATCTGGCCTTAAAAACTTCAGGGATGGGGCTTCCACCACCTCCCTAGGCAACTTGTTCCAGTGTCTCACCACCCTCACGGTAGAGAACTTCTTCCTAACATCTAACCTAAATCTGTCCTCCTCTAGCTTGGATCCATTGCCCCTCGTCCTATCACTACCCAACATCCTAAAAAGTCCCTCCCCAGCTTTGTCGTAGACCCCCTTCTGATATTGGGAGGCCACAATGAGGTGGTCTTGGAGCCTGCTCCTCTCCAAACTGAACAACTCCAACTCTTTCAGCCTGTCTTCATAGGAGAGGTGCTGCAGCCCTCTGAGCATCCTCCTGGCCCTTCTCTGAACACCTTCCAGCACATCCATATCTTTCCTGTAATAGGGACTCCAGAACTGGATGTGCTACTCCAGGTGGGGTCTCTTGAGAGTGATGAAGAGGGGGAGAATCACCTCCCTTGACCTTCTGGCTATACTTCTCTTGATGCAGCCCAGGATCTGGTTGTCTCTCTGGTGTGCAAGTGCACACTGACGGCTCATATTGAGCTTCTCATCCACTAGCACCCCCCAGTCATTTTCTTCAGGGCTGCTCTCAAGCCAGTCTCTACCCAGCCTATATTGGTGCCTGGAATTGCCTGGACCTAGATGCAGGATCCTACACTTGGTCTTGTTGAACCTCATGAGGTTGGCTTGTGCTCACTTCTCCAGCTTGTCAAAGTTCCTCTGGATGGATCCCTTCCCTCCACCATGTCAGCCGCACCACACAGCTTGGTGTCCTCAGCAAGTTTGCCCTCAATGCCACTGTCTGTGTCACCAATGGAGATGTTAAACAAGACTGGTCCCAGTACTGATCTTTAGGGCCTCCACTTGGACATGGACCCATTGACAACCACTCTCTGGGTGTGGCCATGATGCCAGTTCTTTATCCACTGAGCGGTCCCTCCATCAAACCCATGTTTTACCAGCTTGGACATCAGGATGTCCTGTGGGACTGTGTCTGAGGCCTTGCTCAGGTCCAGAAAAATGACATCAGCTGCTCTCCCCTCATCTGTTGATGTTGTGATGTCATAGAAGGCCACCAGCTTTGTCAGGCACAACTTGCCCTTGGTGAAGCAGTGTTGATTATACCAAATCACCTCTGTTATTCTTCTGCCTGAGCAGTGTCTCCAGGAGGACCTGCTGCATGATCTCACAGGGCACAGAGGGGAGACTGACTGGCCTGTAGTTCCCTGGATCATCTTTCTTTCCCTCTTTGAAAATGGGAGTTATGTTTCCCCTTTTCCAGTCATTGGGGACTTCACTGGACTGCTGTGACTTTTGGAATATAATAGAGGGGTTTAGTGACTTTGTCCACCAATTCCCTCAGTACCTGTGGATTTATCCTATTGGTTCCCATGGACTTAGACACTCTCAGGTTCTTCAGATGATCATGAA
>WBNM01025986.1:32474-47303 GCA_013399055.1 Ramphastos sulfuratus | reverse complement strand
GGGCTACAAGAAAGCTGGGGAGGGACTTTTTAGGCTGTCAGGGAGTGATAGGACTGGGGGCAATGGAACCAAGCTAGAAATGGGGAGAGTCAACCTGAATGTGAGGAAGAAGTTGCTCAGCATGAGGGTGGTGAGAGGCTGGAAGGCGTTGCCCAGGGAGGTGGTGGAAGCCTCACCCCTGGAGGTGTTTAAGGCCAGGCTGGATGAGGCTGTGGCCAGCCTGAGCTAGTGTGAGGTGTCCCTGGGCATGGCAGGGGGGTTGGAACTGGCTGATCCTTGTGGTCCCCTCCAACCCTGACTGATTCTATGATTCTGTGATTCTATGATTCCATGATTCTATAATTCTATGATTCTATGATTCTGCTGAGAAAAATTCAGGTCTTACATTTGAATCTCTGGCTGCAGACACATCTCTTGCTCCTTCCAGATCCAACAGGGAGGCTCGGAAAGAGCTCAGGGCATTGCCTTCAGGGATGCATGGGCCACCATGTGGGAGGAACTGGCTGAGCTGCAAAGCCTCCTGTTTGGTTGCTGAGGAGCTCCACACCAGGGGTGGGGGAGCCTGGCTGTTGCCACATGGTTTTTAAAAGCAAAACCATAAAACCACATCAAGTCCTGGATTTATAATGCAAAAAGGCATCAGGAGCTTAGAATCTCATTCTGGTTGCATGTCTGTGAAAGCTCAGGACCATTTTTTCCTGCAGATCAGTAGAGGTCTGTCATCCTTGAGCACTATGGAGTAACTCAGGTTGGACAGACACCCTGGGAGGCATCTGGTCTAACTGCCAGCTCAGAGCCAGGCCAGTTTTGATCAGGTTACTCAGTCCAAGAAGCAAAATTCCACTAACAGTTCCTTATTCATTCTATCTGCTGGGTTGAGAGTCTGGATTGTGTTCTTACCACAGTTCAGCCACAGAGCAATGCAGAAACCACTGCAGCTGTGCCCAGGTTCTAGTTTATTCCCCCCTGGTTTATATAAAAATGGAAACTGGTGAGAGCTCAAACCGTGCTCAGCTCCAGTGGAACAATGGCCATTGTTCTGGGAAACAGCAAGTCATGCTGAGCCCCATGATACCACTTCTAGTGGCCACATCATCTTTGATAAAAATAGCCCAGGGCTATTCTTTTACAAGCCATGCTCTGATCTCCCCGTGAAGGACAAGGGCTTCTGGTGGGAAACTGCACCTGAGTGGCAGCATCTGCCACAGCACTGCAGATGGCACCAAGTTAGCAGCAGCTGTGGATCTGCTGGAGGGTAGGAGAGCCCTGCAGAGGGACCTGGGCAGGCTGGATGGGTGGGCAGAGGCCAATGGGATGAGATTGAACAAGGCTGAGTGCAGGGTTCTACACTTTGGCCACAACAACCCCAAGCAGTGCTGCAGGCTGGGGACAGAGTGTCTGGAGAGCAGCCAGGCAGAGAGGGACCTGGGGGTGCTGGGAGAGAGTAGCTGAAGATGAGGCAGCAGTGTGCCCAGGTGGGCAGCAGAGCCAATGGCATCCTGGCCTGCATCAGGAGCAGTGTGGCCAGCAGGAGCAGGGAGGTTCTTGTGCCCCTGTGCTCAGCACTGCTCAGGCCACACCTGGAGTACTGTGTCCAGTTCTGGGCCCCTCAATTCAAGAGAGATGTTGAGGTGCTGGAAGGTGTCCAGAGAAGGGCAGCAAGGCTGGGGAGGGGCCTGGAGCACAGCCCTGTGAGGAGAGGCTGAGGGAGCTGGGGGTGTGCAGCCTGCAGAAGAGGAGGCTCAGGGCAGACCTCATTGCTCTCTGCAGCTACCTGAAGGGAGGTTGTAGCCAGCTGGGGTTGGGCTCTGCTGCCAGGCACCCAGGGACAGAACAAGGGGACACAGCCTCAAGCTGTGCCAGGGCAGGTCTAGGCTGGATGTTAGGAGGAAGTTGTTGGCAGAGAGAGTGATTGGCATTGGAATGGGCTGCCCAGGGAGGTGGTGGAGTGCCCATCCCTGGAGGTGTTGAAGCAAAGCCTGGCTGGGGCACTTAGTGCCATGGTCAGGTTGATTGGCACGGGCTGGGTGCTAGGTTGGGCTGGGTGAGCTTGGAGGTCTCTTCCCACCTGGCTGGCTCTATGATTCTGTGATTCCCATAGCATCACAGATGAAGCACTACTGGTGAGCTCTTTGTGTGGCACCTGGGGTTTGCCTTGGAGATCTTCTGGCCACACAGAGACTGTGCTGAGTCTGTGCTGCTCAGGGACCAGGGGAGTTTGTCATCCTCCCCTTGCAGCCCCCTAGTTTCACCAGGAGTCCTGTGCCCTGTAACTGCAGTTGCTAGAGTCCAAGTGCCAGGTGAGGGCAGATGTGATGCTTGGCTCTCCTGCACAGTGTTGGGTGGAGCGAGCAGTGACAAGCATTGAGACCAGGTGAAAGAAAACCTGTGGAGAATGAGAGGCTGTAAAGAGATGGAGGAGGGTGAGGAGGAAGAATGCATTTGAGCCACCAGGTCCTGTGCTCCCAACAGGAAAATGAGTGGCCTTTGGGTCTGCCTGCTTTTAGGAATTAAGTCCTGCTCCCTCCAAGGAAACTTTTGACAACATTAAGTCCTGCTCCCTCCAAGGAAACTTTTGACAACATCACAAACATCTGCTCGCTTCCCAAGGAACTTTCTTACCCTCAGCATCGTGAGGAAGATGTGGGACTCTCCCCTGAATGCCCCAAATGTGGATGACTGCTGGTGCAGACTGGTGGCCAGGTGTCCTGCTGGCAGATTGGGCAGGGAAAGAGGCTGCTGGCAGGTGGGGCTGCCCCTGCCCCACACCATGGGTGAGAGGTAAATGGGAAGCAGGCAGGAGCGGTGCAGGAGCGATGGAAGCAGGAGCCACTCGGTGGCAGGATTAACCAGGGGCATGCTGAGGGACACTCCTCAGAGTGCTGTGCTGGGGAAGCATCCAGCTCTGGAGCCCCTATTACAAGGGGGATATGGAGGTACTGGAAGGTGTCCAGACATGGGCCACCAGGATGCTCAGAGGGCTGGAGGAGGGACTGAGGGAGCTGGGGCCAAGGCTTCTTGCAACTGTGCAAGACATTTGTAGCCAGGCTTTGGAAAAGGCTATGGAGGGAATAGCTGGGATGGAACTCTTGGTGTGCCTATACCTGTGCTAGTGGGAGGCCTATGGCAGGGGGTTGGAACTGGATGATCTTTGAGGTCCCTTTCAACCTCACCATTCTATGGTTCTATGCTTCTATATACTGTACCAAGAAGCAGCATTGTCCTCTTTGCTTGTAGAGGACAAAAGCCATCTCAAAACAAAGCTTTAAGTGATCAAAACATCTCTTCTGGGCAAACTTTGTGGGTGTCTGGTGAGAGGCAAAGGAACCCTTTTGTTGGCACAGCAACTGCTCCCACTTCATCTGGAGTCCTGTGTGCAGTTCTGGAGCCCCCAGCACAGGAAGGACATGGAAGTGTTGGAGTCAGTCCAGAGGAGTCCATGAAGATGCTGAGAGGGCTGCAGCAGCTCTGCTGTGAGGACAGGCTGAGAGAGTTGGGGCTCTGCAGCCTGGAGAAGAGAAGGCTTCCAGGAGACCTTAGAGTAGCCTTCCAGGATCTGAAGGGGGCTGCAGGAAGGCTGGGGAGGGACTATTGACAAGGTCTGGGAATGCCAGGACAAGAGGAAATGGGTTTGAAGTGGCAGAGGGGAGATTGAAACTGGATGTTAGGAGGAAGTTGTTTGCAGTGAGGGCACAGGTTGCCACTGGCACAGGTTGCCCAGGGAGGTTGTGCTCTTTGATCTCATTGGGTGATTCTGTGCTCCACAACCTCCCTGGAGGTGTTCAAGACCAGGCTGGATGAGGCTTTGACTGACCTATGCTGCTAGAAGGAGGTGTCCCTGCCTATGGCAAGGGGTTGGAACTAGATGATCTTTGAGGTCCCTTCCAACCTTACCATTCTATGATTCTATGGTTCTCTGGTTCTCTGATTCATTTCAAGAGGCACTGAGGCTGCTGCTTCCAGGAACAGAATCACCTAAGGCGAATGACAAACAGCTGAAGGCTGGAAGGCTTACATCTAAAGCCTCTCTTGCCTTCTCTCCTGAGTGCCCAAAAGAGGCCAAAGACAGCTGCCACACTTTGAGGGTCCCAAGGACTTTGGGTGCTTTGCCCTCAGCAGAGTGAAGGTTCTCATCAAGTGCTGCCAGAACTGAGCTTGTGTTGATGTCAGTGCAGCCCTCTGCAGCACAGGCTGGAACACACTCGGGCAAGCAGGCAGTTTTCCAAACTGTCTGGCCCCTTGACATCATTTCTTCCTCAGAGCTCATCCTGTGTGTTGTGCCTCTGACTTGCCCATCTCTGGCTTCCTTGAGATAAGGGAGAAATTCTTCCCCTGCCACGGGAGCTGCTTTACTTCTATGGCCAATCTCTCAGATAAGAGGCTCGTGTGAAGCAATCCTTGCCGTGCTCACATTCCACAGCAGAACCTTCAGCTTCCCCACCTTATAAGGATGAGTTGCTCTGCTCGTTTGAAAGGTGCTGCAACCACTTGAAAGGATTTCACAGCCCGAGCATGGCAGAAGGAAACGTAGCTGGTACCTGCCCGGCTGGATTAGCCGGCAGCATGGCATTCCTGGGATGCTCCTCTCTATGCCTCAGCCAACAGGGCTTGGAAAGGCTGTATTAGACACTTTGATTTTTTGTAGGTGGATTTTTTTGTTCCCCTCCCAGCCTAAGACGGTGCTGGCTGCAGTTAACTGGAGCAAGTCAGGAAAGTTCTGCAGTGAATCTGGAATGCATTTTGCGGGTGGGAATTCACTTTCCCTGAAGTCTGCTCCCTCCATCCGTGGTTGAACTCCAGGCTTGGCTGGAGTAGCTGCTACTGGTGCCTAAAAAAGAAACACATGCTAATGACCTTCTACCTAGAAGAGCCCCAGAGCCTTCTTTTTTTACCACGTGTGAGGAAAACTGGAATGTAAATGTATTAGCAAAGTAAGCACTGCCTTTTAAAGCAGAGCAGAGGAACCAGATGTGCTGTCTCCCTCCTTATGCAAAGCAAGGAGCAAGTGTCCCAAGAAACACACACTGGTCCCTCTTGCATGAGGGGCAGGCTGCCTGTTCAAACTTCTGTGCAGGAAAATGGATAACAATTAGGCAGCTCAGTCTTTTCATTTTCTTTCTTTTGTTGGTTTTGTTCCCAGGCTAAAAGTTCTTGCTCCACGTGTACAGGGGGAAAAATGATGATGTTAGGAGGAAATTCTTTACAGTGAGGGTGGTGAGACACTGGCACAGGTTACCCAGGGAGGTTGTGGAGCACAGAATCACCCAACGTGATCAAAGATCACATTGGCTGATTCTGTGCTCCACAACCTCCCTGGAGGTGTTCAAGACCAGGTTGGATGAGGCCCTGAGTGACCTGTGCTAGTGGGAGGTGTCCCTGCCTATGGCAGGAGGTTGGAACTGGATGATCCTTGAGGTCCCTTCCAACCTTCCCATTCTGTGATTCTATCTATGACTGTTTTGGAAACCAAAGACTGGGGAGTAGGGGAAAGGTTCCCACTTTGGCAGCTCATTTGAACATCCAGGCTGCAACGATGAGTGATGCACTATGGAACATTTCATCACGGGCTGTGCTGTTCTCACAAGGCTTCCTATTTCTCACAAGCCTCCCCTCTTCATGACAAGGAAAGCTCAAGGGCAGAACTGTGGAGGGCATCAGGCTCCTGTTCTGCTGCTGGGTGGACATCAGGCTGCATGGTGCTGTTCTGCAAGGATTCAGCTGGTCCCTCCTCTCCTTATCTCTGTATTTCCCTTTCAGATCCACCTCTGTGAAGTTTCTCAGCAGGACAGGTCAGGAAGAGCCAAGAACAGACCTGGAGGCTAAACCCAACCACGAGCAGGCAAGGAGGTGCAACTCTGAGTGAGAGCTAGGGGCAGACTGGAGAGGCTGGAGGCTGATGCCAAACTCCAACTGCTCCAGCCAGAAGAAGAGTAAGTTATTTTTAATTAAGCCCATGATATTGTTCTTGAATGGGAACTGTTTAAGGGAATAAACCATTGCCATGGAAACGAGGAGCCTTGCCAGGGCACGCAGGAAATGAAGTTCAGTGAGACATACTCAAGGAATTTTCAGCCATGATAACAGCAGAAACTGCTCATTTTGGGAGTGCACCTCCAGGCCAGGGGATCCCACCTTGCCTTCCTGAGGGATCCCACCTTGCCTTCCTGAGTCCACGGAGCATGGAGGAGGAGATCAACCCAGGTGTTTGTGGTGGGATCTGCCACAGCAGCACCAGCACCACAAATGCACTTGAGACGTGATGCAAGGAGAAACAGAGCCTGTGAGAGTCTGCAAAAGGGCTTTGGGAAGCAGAATTAGCTACACAGGGATTAGACCAAAATTAATCCAGAGGTCTCGAAAGCCTTGGAACGTGTTATCAGCCTGGCTGCTCCTCTAAGTCCTGATTAGTTCCAAAGGCCTCTTCTTTATCTCAAAGTCCAAAGAGGCAAGGACAGGAGCTTAGCTGAAAGGCAACAATCCCTTCACCCTATTTAGGTGCTTCCCTTGACTCCACTTAAGGGCTTCTTACATCCCACACACTCATCCCACCACTACAGGGAATATATGGACACAACCCCCCCACACCCCCCCCACACCCCCATTCTTGGCTGTGGTAATTGCTCTTTAAAAATAAGTCTCCTAATTGCAGAGGGTGGCTCTATAAAACCTACCTGCACCTACTCTTCCTCCCTCTGCAGTCAGGAAGGCTGACTCCTGAGTAAATCTTTTTGGTCATTATGGTTTTGGCTCTTTTTGATCCATTTCCTTGCTCAGGAGTCCAGCCTGGNCAAGGCCACTCCAAGGTCTCCTGGAAACCTTCTCTTCTGCAGGCTGCAGAGCCCCAACTCTCTCAGCCTGTCTTCATAGCAGAGCTGCTGCAGCTCTCTGAGCATCTTGGTGGCCTCCTCTGCACTGGCTCCAACACTTCCATGTCCTTCCTGTGCCAGGGGCTCCAGAACTGCACACAGGACTGCAGACATCTCTTCCATTGCACTTGAACCCAAGCAGGATCTGTGGGCAGCTGCTCCCTTGCTGTTCTTTGTTGCATGCATCTGCGATGCAATTCCAACCCATGGTTGAGTGTGCAGGCAGGAGCAGAGTTGAATGCATAGAAAGCCTAGGAAAAAAACTCCAATTGCATCAAACAAGCTGGAGAAGTGACAGCAGCAGCACTGCAAGCAGCAGCACTGCAGGCAGCAGCATGGTGGCAAGGAGGCCTAGGGGAAGTCTGAAGGAGCAGCACCATCAGTGCGAGAGGCAGCAGCAAATGGAATCATCTGCCCACGAGTCAGCCTAGGAGCTTGCAGCCATGAACACGCTCCTGTGGGCACTTTGAAATCTACCCTGAGCAGCAACTCTCGGGTGTGACAGGAAAATGTTCTCTGTGGTCAGCTCTTCGGTGGTGTCTGCTGTGAGCCACAGACCCCTGGGGCAGCCTTCCAGGTGGCTTGCAGCATCCGAGCAGCAGCCGCTTTGTTAGGTGCCTAAATCCAGGTTCAGTGATCTCAGTGTGCATCTCCTCTCCTGTTCCGGGAAGCGCAGCCCCAGGAGCCCCCTGGAGACAGATCACAGCAGAGTGCCTCTGCCGCTCCTCAGGGCTGCAGTTGCCAGATGCACGCCAAGAAAGCAGCAGACCAGACGGAGGCTAATGTTACTCTTCCCAGAGGTGCAGTAGGTCACTGCTTCATCCTCTGAGCAACTCCAAATTTCAGGGCAGTGAGAGAATTGTTTATGTTGGCTACTTGTACAAATGCTGGGAGGGAAGAAAAAAAAAAAAAAAGAAAAAGGAAGAAGAAAAGGGTATTATGGGACTTCTGTTCTTTAATTCCAGAAAGAAATCAAACATGTCTAGACTGCTGCATGCATGTGGCTTTCTTCCAGGCTTCTTCCACCTGGAGCAATAAGCAGGCTGGAAGATCTCCACAAAAGAGTTTTCAACACCCATTTTAAAGTGCTCTCAGCCCAGGCACAGCAGCTGGTACTGACCAGCCAAATCCTATTAGGAGACAACTTCAGATAGGGGAAAAGCTTCCAGGCACAGGTCACAGAAAGCCTCTGCAGTTTCCTTGCTCCCTTTCCACACCAAGGAGCCAGCTGCCAGCTCACCCCCAGGCAGGCCCCGGGCAGTGCAAGGGCAGCAGCTGCCACACAGCCCACCCCACAGGCACAGGGTGCTCTGCTCTGCCCACAGCTCCAGCCCCAGGACCTGCTCCTGCAGCAGAGCAGCTGGGACAGGGCTGCAGTGCAGGCACGGGGGGGTCTGGTCTTGTTGTCTGCTGAACAAGACACTGCTGCTGACAAGAGGTGTCAGAGCCAGCTGTGGAGAGAGACATTTTCCCTCCTGTAGGAAACCACCCCAGGGCAGACTTCCTCCTGTCAGCTCACCAAGGAGCTGCAGTGGCAGCAGTGGGGAGGAGCACTACCTGGGCAATGGGTGCTCTGCCTTCAGGGCATGCCTAGCCTGTCCTCTTTGGCAGGGCTTGAAACCAGGGAGGTGGGGGAGCTGTGGAAGACAGCAGATGGGGCANGGTCTGGTTGATTGGCACGGGCTGGGTGCTAGGTTGGGCTGGGTGAGCTTGGAGCTCTCTTCCCACCTGGCTGATTCCATGAGCCTATGAACTGCCACACCAAGTGAAGCCTGAGGTTTATCTTGTTGTGCAGCAGCCCCAGCAAGGGGGCTCAAAGGGCAAAGGAGAACCCTGTGATCAGACAGACATGGAACTGCCACATACCTTAAGGCAGTCTTGGCCTTTTGTGAGGTTTTCTGACTCTCAGAAACATTGCAGCTCAAGCTGCCATAACCTAGGCTGTGATCAGTCTTCTTGCCAAGGTTACCAGTCCCAGAGGTCTCAGGTTGAAGGCATTTTAACCCAGCACTGTAGACATCTGTCCAGCAGAGGCTGAGGTGGGACACCACAGCACCTGCATAACCAGACAAGAGATGGGAACAGCCACGGCAGCTGGCTGCAGAAAGCCCCAAGGCTCCATTCCCTCCCTCCTCCTGGCAGGTCTGTAGAGCCTCCTTTGAATGGTCTCCTGCATGCCCTTGCTCATACAGCCTCAATGCTTTGCCATGGTCACCATCACCCAGCCTCTCCAGAGCTGCCAAGGACACGGACTGAAGGTCCAGTGCCACCTGGAGAGGAGGGCCAGGGAAACAGGCAGCGTCTCTCACACTTTTTTAGCCCAGAAGAAGCCCAGATCATGCCAATTTCGTGGCCACAATGCAAAGCACAACTGTTTGGAGGAAGTTTAGAAGCTCTGGTCCCACGGCGGCAAAGAACTTTTGAACTCAGACAGCAAGTTTGGTCCCCACATGAAATATTGCTGAGCACTGCTGGAATGTTACTGCACAGCAGCAGGCTGTAAGCAGGTCTAGATCACCAGACAGGAATCTTTTTAAAGCTATAAAACTTGAAATAAACAGAGAGTTGGGGTCAGACTGGGTCAGGTCCCCAGGGCTGTGAAAGCAGATCCCCCGCTCGAGAAGGGGGTGCTGAGCCTGTCTGCCTGCAGTGTGCTCTGCCTGGCCCCACAAGTGAGGGCACCAGCCCCACAGCAGCTGGGGCACCACTACTCCTGCCACACACACCCTGTGGACCTGCCAGCAGCTTTCCACAGGGAACAGAGGCAGAGGAGATCTCTGTTTGAGGGTCTGTGGCTGTGTCTGCTGTAGGTAGGTGAGCAGAGGGGCTGGGAACATGCTCGTGTGTGTTGCCCAGAGTTCACCTCCATGAAAAAAGGACCACCCCTGCCTTGTGTCACCACAAGCCACTATTAAAGTCCCCAGGCTTAGCCCTTGGCCAGTGATGGTTTATTTCCCAAGAGAGTCCACACATGCACAGGGCAGAGAGCCCTTCAGCTCTCAGTTGCCCGTGCTGGGTGGCACTGTGACATGCCCTCTGCAAAGGGCCTGGGCTCCTATGCACAGCTCAACACCTACTTGAATGTCAGCACAGGTGCTGGGGACAGAAGCTCCCATCCTGCCTGCCTGAGGGTGGGAGAGGACTGTCACTGCCAGCAGCTTAGTGCACAGCCTGGCACTGCCAGCTGCAGCCACTCCAGCACTGATCCACCCCACTGGTGGACCACATCCCCCCTCACTTTACTTACAGAGCTGTGTGGAAGCACAGGCAGCTGGCTCTCAGCAGGCCTCACCAGGTCCCTGTGGTGAGGGAGCCAGGAGCCATACTCCCCAGCTCCCTGTGTCCACAGGTTCCCAAGAGCCACCATGGCACAGCTCCCTGCTGCTGCGGGGGCTGCCCGAGCCTCGCTCTAACCCCTGGGGTGAGCCAGCTGGGCAGCAGGGAGGGGTGGGATGCTCACACCTGGGACTCTGCTGGCACAGAGCCCACCCAGGGTCTCCTGACACTGGAGGAAGACACAGAGCACAGATGGGCTGTGTGGAGGCAGAGGTTGCCCACCTGGCAGAGCCAGTGGCATTCAGGCACACAGGCAAGGCTGTGGTGGCACACAGGTAAGGCTGTGGTGGCACACAGGTAGGGCTGTGGTGGCACACAGGCAAGGCTGTGGTAGCACACAGGTAAGGCTGTGGTGGCACACAGGCAAGGCTGTGGTGGCACACAGGTAAGGCTGTGGTGGCACACAGGCAAGGCTGTGGTGGCAGACAGGCAAGGCTGTGGTGGCACACAGGTAAGGCTGTGGTGGCACACAGGTAAGGCTGTGGTGGCACACAGGCAAGGCTGTGGTGGAACACAGGTAAGGCTGTGGTGGCACACAGGCAAGGTTGTGGTGGCACACAGGCTGTGTGCAGCCAGCCTGCCATGTGTGACTGAAGGTGCCTGTGATGCCATGCTGCAAGCCCTGCAGAGAAATCCAAGATGTGCATGAGCTTGCCAAGTACTCACAGCATCACAGAGTGCCAGGGGCTGGAAGGGACCTCCAAAGCTCATCCAGTCCAACCCCTGCCAGAGCAGCATCACCCAGAGCAGATCACACAGAACACATCCAGATGGTTTGGAATATCTCCAGAGAAGGAGACTCCACAACCCCCCTGGGCAGCCTGTGCCAGGCTTCTGTCATCCTCACAGGGAAAAAAAATCCTCCTCACGTTTAAATGAACCTTCCTATGGCTCAGCTTCCAGCCAGTGCCCCTTGAGCTGTCCCTGGGCATCACCCAGCAGAGCCTGGCTCCAGCCTCCTGCCACTCACCTGCACATCTTTAGAACCATTGCTGAGGTCACCTCTCAGTCTCTCCTCTGCCAGCAGCACAGCTCCAGCTCCCTCAGGCTCTCCTAACAGAGCTCTTCCATTCCCTTCAGCATCTTTGTGCCTCTGTGCTGGACTCTCTCCAGCAGCTCCCTGAGGTCCTTCTTGAGCTGGGGGCCCAGAACTGGACACAGTACTCCAGATGTGGCCTCAGCAGGGCAGAGTAGAGGGGCAGGAGAACCTTTCTTGACCTCCTAAGCACAGCCCTTCTAATGCACCTCAGCCTGGCATTGCCCCTCCTGGCCCCCAGAGCCCTTTGCTGGCTCAGTGCCACTCCTGTGCTCAGTACCAACAATATGCTCCTGTCCAGCATCGTTCCTCCATCATTTTCCATGGCTAGGAGACACCTGCAGAGAACAAGGCAAGGAGTGAGTGATGATATCACCACTACCTAAGGATGATTGCTTTGGCAAGATGAGTCATCTGATCAAACAATTCCATCCTCTACCAAGTGCCCAGGAGCAGGGCACACTGCTCCCTTCGCTGGCAGGATGCGCTCTGGTGAGCTTTACAGGAGTTATCAAAGGATGAATAAGTGATAGCTGTAACTGCATTGCATTTCCTGAATGGGGGAGGGGGGGAAAATTAGATTTATTGAAGAAAAGAAGAACAAGTGAGATGTTATTCATCCCAGAGTGCTCCACCATGAAACACTACAGAGCAAAAGATAAAAAGGCAGAGCCCAGAGTCAGCTCTTTGAGTTAAAGTAATAACATCTCCCCAGGAACATTCATAGCTCTCTTGCTAACACTAATGCAGCCTCTTCCTCTCTTTATGTGATTATGAACTCCCTGATTAAATCAACTCTGCCATCATATTTTCCATGAGAAGGGAACTGAAGGGCTGGGTTTGCTGAAGACACTCAAGTACCACCTGAGACAAAAGCCAAGGATTTGGCGAAAGGTCCTCGAGCTGCCACTCCTCAGGGCTGAGCTGGCAGCAAGGTGAGCAAGAAACATCACCACAACTCTTCAGTGGATGATTTTATTGTTTCTCAAACCCTTTGAATGCTGCTGTGGGAGCATAACACAGAGCAGCCCAAATATCTGAATGTCCCTTCCTGCCTTGGTCTGGGTCAGCACACAGAAGTGGGCATCCCTGTGGAGTCATGCTCCAGGGAGGTCTCATAGAAGAGAATCAGAGAATGGGAAGGTTGGAAGGGACCTCAGAGATCATCTAAGTTCCAACCCCCTGCCATAGGCAGGGACACCTCCCACTAGAACAGGTTGCTCAAGGCTTCATCCAACCTGGTCCTGAACACCTTCAGGGAGGTTGTGGAGCACCGAATCCAAGATCAAAGATCACATTGGGTGATTCTGTGCTCCTTCCTGTAGCCTTCCAGCCTTCCTGGAGCCCCCTTCAGATCCTGCAAGGCCACTCCAAGGTCTCCTGGAAGCCTTCTCCTCTCCAGGCTGCAGAGCCCCAACTCTCTCAGCCTGTCCTCACAGCAGAGCTGCTGCAGCCCTCTCAGCATCTTTGTGGCCTCCTCTGGACTGGCTCCAACACTTCCATGTCCTTCCTGTGCTGGGGGCTCCAGACCTGCACGCAGGACTGCAGGGGGGGTGTGAGGAGAGCAGAGCAGAGGGGCAGAATCCCCTCCCTGCTTTCCTTGTGCTGGCCCTGCCTGACCCACTGAGAGGTTGCTTCCTCTCGTGCTAATTCAAGAGTCACCTCCACGTTGTAGAACTGAGCCATTTAACCTCTGTCAGGGCAGGCCTTCCAAACTGCAGTCTTTTAATCATACCTAGGATGTAAAAAACAGGGGTTCCTGGACCCTGTAAGCACTGTAGCAAAGCTTTTCCCTGCAGGTTGGTTTAGTGAGCAGGGATGGGTCTGGTCTCTGGCTTTTGGGCCTCACTGCTGCTGCCCCAGCAAGCATGCTCAGAGAGTGGCATGGGTGTGCATAAGCCCAGAGCTGGATATTTCCACAGAGCAGAAACATTTGCAGGCAATGAAAACAGCCTGAGTTGGCTGACTACCAAAACCATTTTTTTCCTCCACTTTTGCCTGCTCTCTGGAGGGCTGGAGCCTCTGCTGCATTCAGTTCTTTCCACCTAGTCGTGGTCCTGGGGGTCCTCAGCAAGGACATAACCCCTGGTGCAGTAACTCAAGTGAGGTTAGTGCCTCTACACTGCCTAGCCCAGCAGTTACCCCAACCCAAGCCAGAGCAGGAAGGTGATGGCCAGAGGAGGCAGCTCAGCAGCCTTGTGAAATGTCACAGGATCTAGAGGCAGTGGTGGCTGTCACTTAAGAGCTAGGTCTAATAAAGCTAAACCTTTGTAAGGCTGAGCCTGGCTGCTGATAGCAGCTCTGGGAGTTCAGCACCAGTTCTCACACACACACACACACACACACACATGGTGCTGTTCTCCCAGGTGATGCTCTTGGACTGTTCAACAACTACGTCTCAGTGGTACCTGGAAATGCCCAACTCTCTTGCTCAGCTCTGGCATGGCCCTACAGGTGCCAACGTGGCCCTGAGGTGCCCCAGGCAAGAGAGCTGCTCAGCACACAGAGGGCAGAGTCTCATCCTTCTCCCTGCACACCTTTCCTGCTTGTAACAAAGGGCTTGGGTGTGTTGCCCAACGACTAACAGCGATGCTGACAGGAGTGGCAGTCCCCATTCCAAGTCTGCTGTCCACTGAAAACCTCTCTAATGACTCTGCTTGGGTTTAACATCCATGAGTTGGGTTTCATAGACATTGCCTGGACCTTTCAGCATCAAGAATGCTCCCTCAGGAGCCCAAGCCTTACAGAAACTTCCATGTTTATCAGCTGAACTTAAAAGATGCTTTTGGAGGTTGTGGCTGCTCCCTCCCTGGAGGTGTTCAAGGCCAGGTTGGAGGAGGCCTTGAGTGACCTGTGCTAGTGGGAGGTGTCCCTGCCTATGGCAGGGGGTTGGAACTGGGTGAGCTTTGAGGTCCCTTCCAACCTTACCATTCTATGATTCTGTGATTCTATGCTTAGCTCCACACAATCCATTCTCTTTGCCCTTCCCCATCACTTTACACTGTTAATTAATGATGATATTTTCTTGCCACTTTTCTATCTCTTGTCCCATATCATCTTCCCATTATTCTGCAATGAAAGCATCTTAGAGCAAGCCAATGAGAATGGAATTAGGTCATCCCATTGCAATGGCTGCTTCCCAGTCCCTCAGAACTCCCCTGAGCTCCAAAGCTTATTAATAAACACCCCCACCCCCTCTGCTAGCAGTTCAGAGATCCCTTCATGTGGTCAGCTGAGAACTCCTGAGTGCAAATCATCTGCTCTTGGTGGTTTGAGGACTCCCAGCAAAGGCATCAGCTGCTGAAGGGCTCTCCCACAGTGGGGACATCCTCCCCACTCGCTGCACACCACTGCCCACCCTCTGGCACTGCAATTTCAGCTAAGCCTTGGCTTAAACCCAGGTTCCTTTGGATCTGAATTTAACCAAACACTTCTTTTCCCCCCCCTTTATTCCATTCTTTTATTCCTTAGCTCCTCATTTCCCTCTCTCCTTGCTTGCATTTTCTCATGCATCTCCTGCATGCATTATCTCATGTTTGACATCTCATGTTTAACAACAATGCTGTTTGACATCTGTGTCAGTGACATGGA